>VONZ01003713.1:0-17475 GCA_012976165.1 Labeo catla | reverse complement strand
CCTAATGATTATTTGAAAGAGCGTTATCGGTTTTCCAAAGAATCGTTAATTTATTTAACACATCTCTTGAAACCGCATATTGCAAATGTCACAAACCGCGGGTCTGCGCTCGGCACAGAAAACATTCTGTGCATAGCACTTCGGTTTTTTGCGTCAGGGCATTTTTTGTACAATGTGGGCGATGCAGAGCATGTGGGAAAGGCAACTGTGTGTAGAGCCGTTCGCACAGTATGTCTGGCACTTAAACGATTCTTACACACGTTTGTACAGTTCCCTGGCCATAAACCTCTGGGTGTTATTAAAGAGGAATTCCACAGAGTGGCAGGTTTGTCCTTTGTAGTAAAATCTATGACGCATATTTAATATGTAGTCATACTATTTATATCTATACATGTATTCATCCTGCACACACACACTTGATACTTCCATATATGACTTTCTATTTCAGGGTTTCCAAATGTAATTGGGTGCATTGATGGCACCCACATTCCTATTAAAGCTCCTTTAATAAATGAAGGAGACTATGTTAATAGGAAATCTATTCATAGCATCAATGTGCAGGTAACAACTTAATTTTGTGTCCTTAATTTTTTGCCTTAAAAATCATTAAACGCATTACTTTTTTCCACTAACTATAGGTAATATGCGAGGCAACCCATATCATTACTAATGTTGAGGCAAAATGGCCAGGATCTGTGCATGATGCCAGAATTTTCCGCGAGTCATCATTATGCCAGACATTTCAGCAGGGTATGTTTTGCTTTATACAATGTTTTTTTTTTCTTTTTACTATATTTGTATTGTACACTTGAATCATTACAGGACAGTACAATGGTTACTTGCTGGGGGACAGAGGATACCCTTGTCTGCCCTATTTAATGACACCCTACCCTGAACCTGATCCTGGACCACAGACACGCTTTAACCTGGCTCACAGCCGAACACGGGCCAAGTTGGAGATGACCATAGGGATCCTCAAGTCTAGGTTTCAGTGTCTGCGTGGGCTCCGGGTCAGTCCAGAGAGGGCATGCGGCATCATAGTGGCTTGTGTTGTGCTTCACAACATTGCCACTATAAGAGGAGAGAGCCACCCTCCTTGTATTGAAGAAGATGGCCCAGACGAACCCCTACAGAGTTTTGCACACAACAGAGATGGAAGACTTTTGAGAGACAGGATGTGTCAAAATTTCTTTTATTAAATTGTTTGCACTGGTCTGCTGTGCAGTTCATTTCTTTATTTCCTGAAAAACAGGGGGGGTGAGGGTGGGCCCCCGCCAGTTAGACGGGCTTCAGCCTTCTTTCTATTAGCTACATGACAGAAAGAATATACTAAATCGTGTTTAATAAATAGTTTAGTAATTGTGTAATCAAATATTACCTTTTTGCAGAATGTTTTTGTGTTTCATTTTGACTTGGCTTAAAGTTCTTCTGGCTCCAGAAGGATTGCACCTTATTAAATAAGAAACCATATATCCCTAGTCAATATAAATTGTTATTTTAAATGAATGGCAGGAAAAGTAAATGCTTTCATGGTGATTTAACAGTCAGAAGGATGCGGAAGGGGTGTTTAATTATTTTGCATTATAATAAAAGGGGAAGCAATATCAAATTTGCAATTTAATACACTTACGTGTTTACTCTGTCCGTTATTTTTTGCCAAGCCAACTCTCTTTCTTTAGCCGATGCAGCCGTATTGCTTTTTTCATTAATATTGGCTTAAATTCTTCATATGCGTGCATTCAAACCTCCAACTCTGCGTCTGTGAAGTATGCCGCTCTCTTTTTTTCAATTTGATTTTCCATTTTGACTCGTGAAATCGGCGATCCATTGAAAACGTCCTTATGTATGCACCGTGCACACACATTAACTCTGAGTAACCAATAGGGGGTTGATTAAACTAACTCTTCTCAGGTGTTTTGGAACCGACATACTCATGGTATGTGGGTTTGGGGTAAATCAACCCAGAGGTTATGATTTACCAAATGGTAAGTTAACCAAGCTTTCTGGAATACCCCCCTGGTCTAGAGCAACACAAAATATAATGTCATTTGAAAGCTTTGAGTCTGAACTTTACACTTACACTTTGATTAACTCCTAAGTAGTGCTGAGTTATTTGCTGAGAAGTAGAAAAAAAGTTTTCATAATTTGTGAAATATATTTTTTGCGCCCTGTTCTCTAATGTCAAAAACATCATACAGCTCAGATAGTCATGTGTAATATGTCATTTGAAAGGTCTCACAGTAGACTAGAAGTAGAATAAAAGAAATATAATTGTTTGGGGGTTTGACTAAACTTGTGTGAGGTATTACTTCAATGTTTGTCACTCAGAAAACAACAATTTAGGGCAAAGAAAAAGGCTGCCTTTGTTCCAAATGCTTTAACTTTTGATTACTTCATGATATCACCACAAAATTTACATCATGTACAGCCCATATATTGCAAAATATCACCCAAAAAAAGTTTTTTTCATACCTTATTCCTTTCATGAGATATTGAATATCAAATAAGAAAGATAGGGACATTTTCTTTAAGAACACTTTTAAGATCACCTATTTCTTAATATGAGAATGTCTGTATTTAAAGAAATAGGTTTCCCCATAAAAATACAGAAAGATTTCTATCAAACGATACCTACTTTTTGACTCTCCTTGCTATGGTTTTGGAGTTATGAGCCATTACTTTTGTGTATTTCTCTCAGAAAACAACAGTTTTTAAAATGCTTTCAGGGTGTCAAGAGTTAATTGCACCACGTGAGTATTTGTTGGTTAGAGACGGTTTTCTCCTCATTCATTGTGCTGATATCTTCAGATCACCTGTAAACTACCACTTAAAATCATTTCATGGCTGTCAGAGACAAACTACTCAACAGCACTTCATTATAGTCTGATAAACCATGTTATTTGCTGTTAACAAATTTATTTCTGAATTTGTGTATCCTATTGTTCATTTTTTTTCTTCTTTTTTATACAGAACATTACTTTCTTGTCTTTAATGTGGGGCAATTCTCTATTATATGCAATGGCTGGCAACCCTCAGCTGGACAAAGTAATGATTGAATCAAAAACCAGTTGGACATGAAGCCTATAAACATAAAGAAGCAGAAACTGAAGAACAAGTATTAATATTACACCCTAATATGAATATAAAGAACTGAAAGTGAGAATAAATACAAATCTCATCACGTGTGACATTCGCAATAAACAGCATCGTAGACAACAGTCCAGGAACAGGGAAAATAATAATACAGTGTTTAAATGTATTAGGTAGAATATCCACACTCCAGTACAGCAGGTGACAGAAACTGTTCAACTCGTTCAAAACCCTCCAGTAAAACCCACGAAGAAGACGAAAACTAAAGTAACTGCGGAAACACACAGACAGCAAGAGAAAGCGATGCTCATTGAATTTATGTCCTAGAAAACATTTATATAGATACAACTTTAGCACAGACCTACTCATTTTAACACTCGAGGACATTGATTTTACATATTTAATCCGATCCGTCTGTACTATTGAGAGATTTGAGAAGAAATTGCTGATAAACTACAGGACTAAAGGACAGAAAAATGAGCGTTTCTAATAAATTCTCTTCTTAGTGGACAAGACTGTAGGTAAGTTTTAAGTTTCTTAAATTAATTTAATGAAATTAAATTTTTAAACCAGACATTTCTCAATAAGACCATGTGGTTATTCTACACAGAAATGCATTTGTTTGTAACTCCTGTAAGTTTATTTATATAGTGTTTTTGTTGCTGTTGCTACTAATTCAACATATTTATTCATCTCATTAACGATCATCATCTTCAGGTCAAACTGAACAGCAGATTGTTTTCTCAACCCAATGCTGATCACTGGAGTTTATCTGCAGTTTGTCAGAAGAGCAAGGAAAGGACTCTCAGTCTGAGATGAGTCTCTCACAGAAACAGAGGTAACACTGAGTCTGTTTTCAGAGAATCATTTTAAACACTTTTTTAGATAATTATTCTAAACACTATTTTAAACACTTTTAAAATTTTATTAAAAAAAAAAAAAAAAGGAGCGCCATGTTTGTATGTTGCTAGAATTATCTGTACTGTTAACATATCAGAACCTGTAGAAATGACATTAACAGATCAACCATAATTTATCATAATATTTGACTGCATTACATGTTTGGGGTTGCATATTTAGTGGGTATTAAATGTTGTACTGTCCACCCTTCATGTTTAATATTTCTGAAGTTTGACAGGAAGTTAAACTAAGTGAAACTAAAGGAAAAATGACAATCTCTAATTAGGCTCATAACTAAAACATGTTTAAATGACACAAATTATAATATACAGGTTATAAGAATGCTGTTAATTTTGCACACATTAATATCAAAAATGTATATATCAGCCAAATTAAATAGATAAAGAAACTTACAGCCATAGCTCTTCAAAACTCTTAAAAGCAAGGAAAAATGAGGATTACCCCCAAAAGCACCACATCTAATGAACATACATCAGACATGCGTTCAGCTGATTACTTCCTGATTTTTTTCGTCATCCGCAGTTTCTTAAAGAGTCTACTAGATGGCAGTTTCCCAACAAAATGAACTAAAGTACTATTAAACAGGGCACATAACAAATGTCAATAATGGGCAAACTAGATATAACTTAAAATAATAAAAATGAACATATACATCAAATTCTTAAAGTGTAAATTTGTGGGTATTTTTAAAGAGAAATGTAAAAGATTCTTGTCTCTTTCCCAGACTTGTTCACTGTACACAGTTCATTGTTCATTATATTCATTGCTATAGATACAAGATTCATGGACACAAGTTATTTTTGTTTTAGTATTTTCTCTTCTGTCAGTGGAGTCAACAGAGTTTGTTTACTCAACAGTTTTAATATGGTTGCACTGTAACACAGTTTTTGAGTCAGTTGTGTTTTTTAGTGAAGTAGAAATTGTGCAGGATGAGAAAGCAGCGCTTCACTTGACTGTTAGATGATTCCTTTATAGCAGACCTGATGAGTTAGTGAATTAGTTTGTGTTAAACTGGACTAAACAAACTCCCATTTGGCTCACAAAATCTCTTTAAATGAGACTGAAGTATGTCCTATAGTTTTTCTCTGTTCTTTGTGTCATTAGTGTAAGATCAGACTCACATGTGTCCAGCTCTGTGTCTGTGAAGAGTGACTGGTCAAAAGAATTTGTGCCACCAGACTTCAGTGAGAAAAAAGCTACCAAAAGGTATTTAATGTTTTTCTTATTGTTGGTTGCACATGGACTGCAAGATTTCATTTAATTTCATTGAATATTTATCATGAATCTATATTGTGTAAATATTTATCAGTATTTTCATTAAGATGCTAAGAGCAACAGTGAAGAAGATAAAAATGAGACCTAATATTTACCTAAATTTATACTTAAATAGATCCTATACTTTAACAGTGCAAACTTAAACAGCTATTGTTTTCTGTCTTCGCTAAAAAATATTGGCAAATTATTTCTCTAATAGTTTCCCTGAAAATGCAGTACTTCATTTTATTCACTAATAGGGTTCGATATGAGACATTAGATTCAGACGTCCAGACTCACAAGAAACACAAGAATTACAAAGACAATCTCCTGTGGATCTTCAAGGTAGGAAAACACATTTTCAATAATGTTTACATTTATAACATTTATAACTTGCAAGATATTCAGTAGAAATTTGATTTCTGTTTTATCTTGATCATTTATGGTTACGTTTAGAAACACAGAAAATGTATTTTTCATTGATTTTAGGATCTTGAAAGCAAAATAATCACATTTCTGAAGAATGAGCTGGAAAAATTTAAGAAAATATTACAAGAAGAAGATGTACAACACTTTGTGAAGGATTTTATTGAGAACAGATGCAGTATCAAAGAAGCAGCTCTTGATCTCACACTCTACTTCCTGAGAGAGATGAAGCAAGATGAAGCTGCTGATACTTTAGAAGGTAAGAGACTCATGATCATCTGTCACATTGTCATTTATAAATGTAATGGAGAAAATAGTAAAACTAAAATGCTAAAAAAAATCTGTTTCTTTTTTGTCCCTGTGTTTAGATGAGCTGTTCTTCATTCATCAGCTAAAATGTAGCTTAAAGGAAAAGTATCAATGTGTGTTTGAAGGAATTGCAAAGCAAGGTGACTCTACACTTCTGAATAACATCTACACAGATCTCTATATCACTCAGGGTTGTAGTGAACAGGTCAATACTGAACATGAGGTAAGACAGATTGAAGTTGCTTCCAGGCGTCATGAATCACAAGAAATACAGGTTGAATGCAAAAATTTGTTTGAAACACCTGAACAAGACAAGCAGATCAGAACTGTACTGACAAAAGGAGTTGCTGGCATCGGAAAATCAGTCTCTGTACAGAAGTTTGTTCTGGATTGGGCTGAAGGAAAAGAAAATAAAGATATCAGATTCATATTTCCTCTTCCATTTAGAGAGATGAACTTAAAGGAGAAAGAAAAACTAAGTTTGATGGACCTTATAAATCAGTTTTTCCCTGAGACTAAAGGACTGAACCTTACAAAAAGGAACCAAAAAGTTCTGTTCATTCTTGATGGTTTGGATGAATGTCGTCTTCCTCTAAACTTTGATGGTAATGACGTGTGGTGTGATGTTTCATCACCAGCCTCTCTGGATGTTCTCCTAACAAACCTCATCAAGGGAAATCTGCTTCCTTCTGCTCTCATCTGGATCACCACCAGACCAGCAGCTGCCAGTAAGATTCCTCCTGACTGTATCGACCGGCTGACAGAGATACGAGGATTCAGTGATGCACAAAAGGAGAAGTACTTCAGAAAAAGATTTAAAGATGAGGATCTGGCCAGAGAAATCATTGATCATGTTAAACAATCAAAGAGTCTCTTTATCATGTGCCACATCCCAGTCTTCTGCTGGATTTCAGCCACTGTTCTCCAGAACATTTTAGAGGCAAAAAAAAATAATGTTGTGAAAAATAATCAGGCTGATGACGCCTCCAAAAAACTGCAGAAATCAAATATTGAAGACACTCCAAAGACTCTGACACAAATGTACGTGCACTTTCTCCGATTTCAGATCCTGCAGAGCAGACGAAAGTATGATGGAGAATATACACCAGATGTTTCATGGGATAAAGATGCCATCCTTTCACTGGGGAAACTGGCATTTCATCAGCTGGAAAGAAACAATGTGATCTTCTATGACACAGATCTGAAAGATTGTGGTATTGACGTCTATAAGGCATCAGTGTATTCAGGCATGTGTACCCAGATCTTTAAGGAGGAAACAGGGATCGTTGTTGGTACCATGTACTGCTTCGTTCATCTGAGCATTCAAGAGTTTATTGCAGCCCTTTATGCTCATCTGTTTCTAGACATAAAGAAGAGAAGTATATTTGTTCATGAGTCTACAGAACAGGAAAACAAAAGTGAAACCATGATTGATTTGCTCAAGACTGCAGTGGACAAGGCACTAGAGAGTGATAATGGACACCTGGATCTTTTTCTTCGATTCCTCCTTGGTTTGTCACTCCAGTCCAATCAGCAACTCTTACAGGGTCTGTTGACACAGCAGGATGGAAATGACCAAATCAAAAAGGAAATAGTTCAGTACATCAAGCAGAAATGTGAAGCTAATCTGTCTCCAGAGAGATCCATCAATCTGTTCTACTGTCTGAATGAACTGAACGACCAAACTCTGGTAAAAGACATTCAGACCCACCTTAGCAAAGGAAATCTCTCATCTGCTGATCTTTCTCCTGCCCAGTGGTCTGCTTTGGCCTTTGTGTTGTTGACATCAGAGGAGGAGCTGGAGGAGTTTGAGCTTCAGAAATTCAAGAAATCAGACGAGTGTCTCATTAGATTATTGGCAGTCATCAAAACCTCCAAAAGAGCTCTGTAAGTTGATCATTTTTTGTTTTAATCTGAAAACAACAACAAAAACATATATATAGGGTTCCCATGCACCCTGAAAAAGCTTGCGAATTAATTAATGATTTTGTAGTCCTGGAAAATGCAGGGGAAATTAGAGAAATATAAAATGTAATGGAAAATCTGGAAAATGATAAAACAAATGTTCTTGTGTTTTTCTTTAGATGAGAATGAAGTGTTTTGTTCTTCTTGAAACATGTTAGTAGTAGAAAGTGCTTTGTTCAGGGATGCTGAGGTTTGACATTTTAAATGATGATGTTTAGTCCATCAAATTTCCACTCAAATGTTTGTAGTAGATGTCAACAGATAATCAGCTACCTAGTGAATGTGATTTATTTTAATGTATAATTCCAGCATTTCTGCAGTGCCAGTAGTACCAAATACTGGGTCAATGTGGTACCCGTTAATAGGCAGCTGCTTTCAAACATTCCTATGTGTATTTTTTTGTCAGCACTCTGTAAAGAGCATTGTGTTTTTACAACATGTTTTTACAGCATTGTGTGTAGCCAGTGTTGAGAACCTGATCACAATGGTTAAGGTGTTTAATCAGAATTGCTCAGTAATGCTTTTCCTTGAAACCATGGAACTAGTACTGTCAAATGTATAATTCATTGCAATTATAGGCAAGTCAAGTGTATTTATATAGCACATTTCGTACACAGAGGTAATTCAAAGTGCTTTACATAAAAGGAAGTAGAATAATCATAAAAACAACAATAATAATAAAAACAATAATTCACAAAGAGGCAGTTAAATAATCATAAAAACAATAATCACAGCAATAAAACAAAATCAAATAAAACTTTTAAAATGATTTAAAAATTGATTTAAAATAAAATTTAAGACGGTTAAAAATGGAAAATGATTATACATAGTGCAAGTAGTTGGGACGAAGCACAGTGCTCATTCAGTAAATGCTCAGCTAAACAGATGTGTTTTAAGTCTAGATTTAAATGTAGTTAATGTTTTAACACATTTGATCTCTTCTGGAAGCTGATTCCAACTGCGGGCAGCATAATAGCTAAAAGCGGATTCCCCTTGTTTTGTGTGAACCCTTGGTATTTCTAACTGACTCAATCCTAACGATCTAAATCAGAGGTTCTCAACCTTTTGGAACTTAAGCCCCCCCAAACCTCCCCTGTCATGTGGTTCAGTGTTGGACAGCGCAAGCCTTAGGTCATCTTCCACCTGGAGCCGATTTCGGTACTTTGTTTTCAAATCCGTCAATTTTGAAAAACCAGCCTCGCACAGATAAGTTGAGGCGAATGGAAGTAATTTTTACGGCGTATTGAACTTATCCTTAAACTTTAAAAGTCCATTCCGGTGATGAAAACAAATATTCGCGCTGGTGGAAACACCACGAGACTTCACTTTTGCTTTCACTTTCGAGCTCAGAAAGCGTTTAGTGTCTCTGCCAGCAGAAGCAAATCAGCGCAGCTGGAAGAGATCCGCGTTCAAGCACACACAATTGGCTGAAAATGCCACAAAGCACCAGCAAACTTAATTACAATGAATGTGTCGGGAGAAATGAGGAGATATTAGAATTATTTATTAATAAACCAGTGTTTTCAGTATCCCAAGGATGAAGTTGCCAATCCTGACTCACCATCTCCTCTCTGGACGCGCCTTTAGAGAAATGCATTTTTACATATTGAAAGAGTTTTTGTGACAGAGTATTTGTTTTATTTCGTTAATTAATGATTTCAAGCTTTCTATAGATATATGTATCATGGCTGTGAGGTATGTATTTGCTGAGTTTCGGTTCATTTTTGTGAAGTGCTGCTGTTGACAACAGAAAAGCACTACTGAGGCAACAGAAAGCGCATCATGTTTGTTTTCTTTATTTAATAAAAGCACCTTTTCCAATGTTTTGTTGATGTTGTGAGTGCACACAAATAAAAGTAGACACTTAACAGTTGCGAAAGATGTATTATGAGCAAAAATGGCGGAATATTTTAAATAGTTTCCACTGAAAAAAAAATGCAAGTCATTGCGTCGGCGCCTCAATGTCCTGCAATGCGCCTTTAGCTTCCACTCTCCTCACAAATTTGGGTATGTGTCTAATAGCACACATTTCTCTAAGTTTAGCATTCCAACTAACATTATTTTATACTTTTGTGCCTGTATCTATAGATTTTATTTTAAGCAAGTCTTGATGATTTGAGAAGGCAAAACTGATCAAACAGTCCTTACTTTAAATATAGCCTAGTTTTTGTTTTTTAATGAACAAAAATGCTCCAAACGTTTTTCTAAATTAACTTAACAAAAAAATGAAATGAAATAAAATCACTTTGCCATTGCATACAAAACTGAACTATTTCAATAGATGAAACAGTAGTATAAGCTGTTTTGGGAGAAGGGTGGAAAAAGACTGACTCGGGCCGATAATTCTGATAAGCTGTCGGACAAGGGCCGGGCTAGGAAATATATATGAGGCCCGTGCAGGGCTATAATGAACATTTATCCGAATACTTTAATTATTTTTCAGTGTTTGCAACACAGAAATATAACCTATACCGTGTATCCTGGTCGTGAAGCTTGTTCAAACAAAGCTTAACTTACATGACCAGAGCTCTCTCTGGATCAGCGGTTGCGCGAAAGCAGGTTTCAATATTCCGATGTGATTGCGATTTCAAAGGTTTTATAGACATGGCGAAATCATCATCATATAGCAATAAGATTGCGTGTTTTTGAATCGAGATCGCGACCTTTTAATGAATAATCCATATGAGTCTATAGCCTATGTATAACCGGCCACCCCGGTTCCGTGATCCATGATTTGCGCCCCCCTTCCGATCCCTCCGCGCCCCCCCCAGGAGGGCGTGCCCCCCCTGTTGAGAACCACTGATCTAAATGGTCTGTTAGGTTTATAGATGAATAGATGAAAAATAATAATAATGTATTAATTGTATTTAGCAAATTGATTCAGTCTAATTATTGTGTAATCTTATTTCCCTCGTAGGCTAAATGATTGTGGCTTAACAGACAAAAGCTGTTCAGCTCTGGCTACAGTTCTTGGATCAGATACCAGTCTGAAAGAGCTGAACATGAGCAATAATAATCTGCAGGATTCAGGAGTGAAGCTGCTCTGCACGGGACTGAAAAATATGAAGGGCCATTTGGAGATACTGAGGTAAGTTGTGACAATAGACCAAAATTGAGCTCATATAAGGTGAAAACTAGACTTAGAAAATGACCAAGTCAGGTTTTTTAATTCAGTTAAAATCAGTTCAATGTTGATTGAGTTTGATTCAGTAAATATGTAAAGTCGATCAATTTAAGAGTGAGTTTAATTCATTTATAAAGCCGCTGTGGAGTAAACAGTGATGTCATCATCAGCTCAGTTCAGTTCTTGTCCAATCATTTCAACTTTAGTATTTTCAAAGTTTTAATTGTCTGTCTTGTCCTCTACAAATTATTTTCCTAATTATAATTGTTCATTATGAAATACTCTTTAACATGTTGTTTATTTGGCTTAATGCTCTACATCTACAGTATATCTACAAAAAACAGGGCTTGACAATAAGGAGTGCCCGATGGCCCGGGGCCAGCGTGAAAGACGCTTGGGACAGTTAAAAAATCTGTTACTGGCCCCATCGGGCCACTGTGGCGTTGTCACGAAAGTGTATTTATTTGTGTTTTTTAACCTTGTTAATTTAAAGTTTTAAGCGATCACAGAGAGACGGGTCTCTGACAGACAAATAGCCTACATAAGTACGGCAAAATACTCGTATTGACAATTAGCTTTGTAGCTTTATCAGTGATCAATCCATACGTAATTTATACAGTGGAGTACAGATGCACCGACCTACCGGACATATTTCAACCGATCTCTGTTCCGAGCTTGCCCACGAACTGCAATCTTTTTTTTGTCATGTGTGTGGAAATATTACGAACTCTTTAAACATCTGTTAGCAGAGGCCAGAGACGCTGAAGATGAACGCAAAGAGAAAAAAATTCTATAGCAGGTAGAGCAAGATCACGGTTCACAATGCGTGAAATATTGGAAATATTGGAAATATTATCCTAAATATTGAAACTGTGGTTTATGTGAATGTATCTCTGAGGGGAGCTGACTGTTTTAAGAAAAGTTCACATGGCGTTTTCTTTTAATTTGCCCAAGTATGACGCTATTTAAAGTAGCGTTCATAAGTGCTCTGCTGCTTTGTTTACAGCGGTAACCATAAAAACTTTATATTACTCTAATTCCAAAAGCGTTCTTTCAGTCTGTCTGTTGTTTTTTTCCCTAAAGCATCTTTATATTTGGAATAAAATATTAATAATAATAAAATAATTTTTGAACAAACAAATAATATTTAGTTTAGTTAGGATACTAGGTTTAGTGTGGACCTTTAGTTAGGATACTAGGTTTAGTGTGGTATCGAGAATTGTACAATTTTATTTGGTATGTAAACTTTTGGTGTCATATAAGCTTATTTCTTAAAATAAAGGATAACATGTGTCAAAAACAATGAAAACACCAACTGTTTAATTTTTTTGTGGTAGGGCCAGTGGAAATTTTGACCAGGCCAGTAGAAAAAATCCTTAGCGTTGAGCCCTGAAAAACCTGGAATGGAGTTACATGCTATATGTGGGACAAATAAAACTATTTTAAAATACTAAAATCTACCTTGAAGGTACTAATATGTACTGTTTAGGGGTAGGTAAAGTACAAAAATGTACCTTTTCACTTTTGTACCTTAGGGTACCACCCCAGCGACAGAACTGTACCTTTTTTTCTGAGAGTGTAGTTAGACGTGGACCAGCTGATAATCCACTGATGCAAGTTTAAATTACGTGTCCTGCCAGTAGTGTTTTCACGGTACCAAAATTTCAGTATTCGGTACCAATACCAGTGAAAATCCACGGTTCTCTGTACCAATTTCGGTACCAAATCAAACACAAAAACATGAACTGAACAACACACTATTTTGATTAATAACAAACAAAAATAAAATATAAAGTTTTGGCTTGGAAGCTGGTATTTTTGTTATATATCACTTTATACGATACAGATAATTTCGTTTAATTCGCTTAATTACGATACAGAGAATTTCGTACGATACAGATCATTTCATTTTCATTTTTATTTCGAACAAAACATAATTTAAAACTAACAAATACACATATGTGTGTTGCCGTGCCAACAAAAAACATCCCAAAAACGTCATAGATTACAGAAAAATGTTTGAAAAGGAGTGGGAAGTAACATATTTCTTGCTTTGAACATAACGTGTGCAGTTTTAAATTGAACCAAATCAATAAACTTCTGTATATCTGACTTTAAAAATAATACATTTGTCTGTTCCAGATATCCCACATTATTAATAATTCTGATTGCTCTCTTTTGTAATATGCATATCGATTGTAAATTGCTTTTGTAGGTATTTCCCCAGGTCTCCACACAGGAACTCAAATACGGTAATATAAATGTATTATACAAAATATGCATTGATCTATTGTCCAAAATATATCTTGCTTTATTCAAAATAGCTATAGTCTTAGCCAATTTTGCTTTAACATACTTTATTTGAGGTTTCCAACATAACTTATAATCTAAAATTACACCAAGAAATTTATTTTCATATACTCTTTCTATATTTTTATCATCAATTTTCAATTCAATTTGAGGATTTGTTTTATATCTTCCAAATAACATATTCTTAGTTTTACTTATATTTAATAACAATTTATTTACATCAAAACAATATTTTAATTTATTCATTTCAATTGTCATCACCTTCAAAAGCTGTTGTAAATTATCACCAGAACAAAAAATATTCTTATCATCTGCAAATAAAATACATTTTAAAATATTTAATACTCTACAAATATCATTAATATACATTATACACAGTTTTTGACCTAAAACTGATCCTTGAGGTACACCACAAGTAATGTTCATATATACAGATTTATGTTCACCAATTTCTACAAACCGTTTCCTGTTTGTCAGATAACTACTCACCCAGTCCAAACCCACCCCTCTAATACCATATCTTTCTAGTTTTTGTAATAAAATATTGTGATTTATGATATCAAAAGCTTTCTTTAAATCTATGAAATTCCTACTACATGTTTCTTTTTATCTATACCATTTGTAATTTCCTCAATTAATTCCATTAGTGCTAAAGTTGTTGATCTATTTGTCCAAATCCATATTGACTATCAACTAGAAGATTGTGTTTCAATAAAATTATCAAGTCTTTCTATAAAAAAGTTTTTCAAGAAGTTTGGAGAACTGGGGGAGTATAGAAACAGGTCTATAATTTGTAAAGTAATGTCTATCCCCATTTTTATATAATGGTGTTATTTTTGCAACTTTCATTTTATTTGGAAATTTACCAGATTGAAAAGACAAATTAAAGATGTAAGTAAATGCATCCACAATCTCTTCAATAACTTTTTTTATTATAATCATATCAATATTATTCCAGTCAAGAGAGGATTTACTTTTACATTTTCTTGCACTATCTATTATCTCCTCTCGATCCACTGCTCTAAGAAAAATAGAGCTTGAATTTCGATCCAAAAAATCATCCACCTCTTCTATTGTTTCTGAGTCATCTATTGTTTTTACCAAATCTGGTCCCACGTTTACAAAGAATTTATTGAATCCATTAACCACATCTTCCCTATTATTTATTATGCTATCATTATCAATATAATACTCTGGGTAACATATATTATTCTCAACTCCATTTCTAATGATATTATTTAATACATTCCATAAACCTTTCATATTATTTTTATTATAATCTATTTTTTTATTATAGTATTCCTTCTTACATATTCTCATAATATTAATAAATTTATTTTTATACTTTTTATATTTATTCTCTGCTTCTGGAGTACGAGTGTTGATGAATTGTCTATAAAGTGTATTTTTCTTCTTACAAGCATTTAATAAACCCTTGGATAAATCCATGGATTATTTCTTTGCCTTTTTGTATCAGTGTATTGTTTAACAGGACAATTTTTTTCATACAATGATGTAAAAATCTTTAAGAATCCATTATATGCTTTATCAACATCATCTTCTTCGTATACTATTTTCCAATTTTGTCTAAGTAATTCCTTCTTAAATGCATTTATATTTTCTAAGGATTTTATTCTTTTATATTTGAACTTAATTTTTTCTTTATGATTCCTATGTTTACAGTGGTAGACAATAAAAACAGGTAAATGATCACTAATATTACTATATAGTAACCCACTTTCTCTGTTATTTTCCATAATATTTGTAAATATATTGTCTATCAATGTAGCACTATGACATGTGATTCTACTTGGTCTGGTGATTGTTGGATATAAACCCATACTATACATTATATTTATAAAATCTTCTGTCCTTTTATGCATTTTTGGATTCAGTAATTCGATGTTAAAATCTCCACATATAAACACAGTCTTTTGTATAGTTTTTGTAAACATTTTTTCTATCCACTCATTAAATATTTCAATATTTGAACCAGGAGTTTTATATATACAACTCACTATAATATTTTTTGTCCTTTCCATACAAATTTCAACACTAATACATTCCAACAAATCATCAACGACTTCTGTCATGTTCTCCACCACCTTATACTTAATTCTATTGTCCACATATATCATCACTCCTCCTCCACTTCTATTCATTCTATTTTTATAATTTAATTCATAACCATCAGTAACAAAATCCACACCTTTCTCAGTATTAATCCAAGTCTCCGATATTGCTATGATATTGAAATGATTCTCAAATTGTCTCAAATATTCTATAATACTCTGGAAGTTGGCATATAAACTTCTACTAATAAAGTGGATCATTGATATATTACGTTCTGATTGGAAAGTTATATTGAATTGTTCGTCTGTATAATAAGTACAGCTGTTTTTAATATTCATAAATAAATTGTTTACAGGATCGATGTTATTTTTAATATCCTGCCTTTTATACTCTGTATATGCAAAAGTATCTAGTCCAGATGTAAATGACTGCTTATTTTCCGGACTTGACATAGTTGTAATTTTTGATTCTGTTTATTTTTATTGACTACTGGGTTTACTGCATTACCTTGCTCTCATTTAACCCATTTATATTTATCCAGCTCCTCCAACTGCCTAATGACTAACACTTTGGCTTGTTCTGGCGTTCAATTCAGCTTAATAAATATTTTACAATTTGTAGTCCATGTTGATTGTATTTTCTTCTGTCTTCTGAGGAGTCGGGCCTGTCTGGCAATGTCAGCATTTTTCTTAGTCAAGTGTTCATTCAAATACACATCTGTGCCCTTTATTCGTCTTCCCTGTTTCAACAACTCAGTTTTATGGTTCCTATTAGCAAAGCGAACAATTATGGCTGGTCTATCCATTTTAAGTCTCCGTGGGAGTGAATGACATGCCTCAATGTTACTCCTATCCAACTCAATCCCCTTTGAGTGAAGGAATGCAGTCACCTGTTGCTCCACCGTTGTATCGTCCTGCTCGCTCGTCTCCCCTTCATTCAGCGTCGTCACCTCCCGGGCATATGAACGTGGTTTTATCTCCAAGCCGGTGACTATGATATCATTCATTCTGGTATATTGTTCCAGATCCGCCACACGGTTTTCCAGCAACATAATCCGCTTGTCCTTCTTGATGTTTTGTTCCCTCAAGGCTTTCACTTCCTCCACCAGGCTCATTATGATCTTCTGCTGTTGTCTAACACCAGAAACCTCCTCCGTCAACATATCAAGCCATCGCTTAATGTCATCAACCTCTTCTGCCTGTGTGTGAAGCTTTTTAGGGGGCATAGCGTCTCGTTATCTTAACAGTACAAACCCCCAATTCGAATACGCGCGTTCTCTCAACCAGCAGCTGTTATGTGTAAAAATGCTTTTTCTATGTTAAGGTTTGACTGTAATAATAATAATAATAATGAGACTTTACATCAACTTTTCATACAAAAAATATTTAAAACATGACAAAAAATAGTTATTGAGAATGTTTGAATAAATATCCAAATCCATAACCTAATAAAAGTAAGCAACTGTGTAAAAACTTTAAGCCTCTCTTAAAGCATCTTTGAGATTGTCACAGTTCTTCTGGATTTAGTCTGTCTCAGTTTGTTCTGTTTCTTCATGTCATTCCAGACAGACTGAATGATGGTGAGATCAGATCTCTGTGTGGAGCACTGGCTGTTGTCAGACTCCTTGTGCAAATAATCTGACCGGATTATTAACATTAATGGCAAAATGAATATTTGGAAATTTTAAACTGATATTTCCTACTGACACACTACAGCAAAAGATAGAAATAACTGACTTTATATAACATAAACCATTTTTTTAGCTTGTGAAAATACTAATGGAAAAAGATTTTTGCACAGAACTATATGTAACAAAAATATATTACATTTCTTTTACTGAAAAAAAATATATATATATATAATTCAGGTGTTCAGTCTCTTTGACCATGAAGAGCACAAGTGTACCTCACAGATGAGGAGCATCAGAAGGTTAAAACTTTAAAGTGACTGTAAGCTGGAGATACTACAGTGAATTGATGTCTAACAATTTACAGTTTTTTTTT
>VONZ01003712.1:0-17479 GCA_012976165.1 Labeo catla | reverse complement strand
CCTCCAGGGCGGCGCCGGAGGCGGAGTAGGAGCCCTCCATGGCAGAGCCGGAGGCGGAGCAGGAGGCACAGGAGCCCTCCAGGGCGGAGCTGGAGGCAGAGCAGGTGACGCTAGAGCCCTCCAAGGCGGAGCCGGAGGCTGAGCAGGAGGCGCCGCGGTAGGTGGAGCGGCCCTCCGGGGCGGAGCAGGAGGCGGAGCAGCCCTCCAGGGCGAAACAGGGATCTGCGTCACGGTGTGGGACCTGGGGAGAACAGTGACAGAGGAGGCAGACAGAATGAGAGGAGAAGCAGAGAGTTTGAGGCAGAACGCCGCCTCCCTAGGAGGATCTACAGCCGAAGCTGACACCTCAGGAGGCATTGGCGCGGCTTCTCCAACTGGTGAGGCCTCTGGGTCTGTCTCGCGGTCAGACGAGGCATCTGGAACAGACTTGTGAGCAGACGGGCCCTCTGGAGCGAACTTGTGAGCAGACGGGCCCTCTGGCGCAGGCTTGTGAGCAGACGGGAGCTCTGGCGCAGGCTTGTGAGCAGACGGGAGCTCTGGCGCAGGCTTGTGAGCAGACGGGAGCTCTGGCGCTGACTTGGGAGCAGGCGTGACCTCAGGAGCTGACTTGGGAACAGGCGTGACCTCAGGAGCTGACTTGGGAACAGGCGTGACCTCAGGAGCTGACTTGGGAACAGGCGTGACCTCAGGAGCGCAGTGTGCAGCCCACACACACCAAATGGCAACTGCCATTAATGGAAGAGCAGCAGCGGGAGATAGGATCTCCTTACTGGTGGGTCCAGAGTGAGCTAACACTACTGGCAGGTTGGCTGACCGCACCGACACCAGTGGTGGGTCCAGCAAGCTGGCCATCATAACGGGCCGTGACCTTGGGATGGTGGACTTGACCTGGCGAGGTTCGGGTATGTCAGACGAGATGTGACTTGGCTCTGGGCGGTCAGATGAGACGTGACCTGACTCTGAAACTGCGGCAATAACGTCACTTGGCTCATGAAGATCAGCGGGGACTTGATCTGGCTTGTGAAGATCACCGCGACCTGAGCTGGCTTGTGGAGATCCATGACTTTACTTTGACTCCAGAACCACGGGCTGTGACTTTGTTCTGACTCCTGGAACCACGCTGTGACTCTGCTTGGTTTGGCTTGAACGGCTGTGACGCGACTCTTGGTTTGGCTGACGGGTGTGGAAACTGGCGCTGGCGCATGCTAAGCAGGCGCTGGCTGGGCTGGACGCGGGATGCTACCAGGCGCTGGCGCATGGCCATCTTGG
The DNA here is from genome assembly GCA_012976165.1 of Labeo catla. Lineage (NCBI taxonomy): Eukaryota > Metazoa > Chordata > Actinopteri > Cypriniformes > Cyprinidae > Labeo > Labeo catla. Next base: position 16,210 of record VONZ01003712.1, on the reverse strand, counting down.
CTATTGGTGGCTCGGGCGTATGCTATCTTGTGCAGTGCAGACCTGTATGGCGGCAGCTATCTTGCGTAGTAGACTGGCGCATGGCAGCCATCTTGCGTGCAGACTCGGGCGTGGCGGCAGCCATCTTGCGTGCAGACTCGGGCTCAGGAATGATGGCTTTAGCTTGACTGGACTTGGAACCTTGACTGGACTTGGAACCTTGACTGGACTTGGAACCTTGACTGGACTTGGAACATGCAGCTGCAACTTGACTTGACTTAGGAAACACAGATGCAGCGTGATTTGGCTCTGGTATGGCAGCTGTGACGTGATGGAGCCCCGTCATCGCCGCCATTTTGTGAATGGACTCCTCCGTCGCCGCCATAGTTTGAGCACGTTCCAGCGTGGCCGCCATCTCATGAACGAGCCAGGCGGCAAACGTGTTCGTAGCATCGCGCTCCGGCGCGGCCGCCATTACCGCGCCATCGCGCTCCTCCTCCGCGACCCCCACAGTAAACGACGAGCCCACACACCACAAAGCATAATCCAGAAATCGCTCCAGTGATGAACGCGGAGCCTCGCGTCGTAGTTTAGATTTGAGCGGTTGGTTTATTCCGTCGAGAAAAAAGTCTATCAAAGCACAGTCCGGCAGTTCCGAATGTTGAGCAATGTCCAAAAACTCCTGTGTGTAGCCCTCGAGCGATCGTGTGCCCTGCTCGAGGGCTAACAACAATGTTGTAGTGTCCATACCTGTGTAGCGTCCGAATGAGAAGTTGCTGGATCCTGTATTGGCCGAGTTTTCTGTAACAGAGAGACGGGAGACGAGCGGATCCATATGCGAACTTTTATTGAATGGACGAGACATTGACAAGGTCAGGCAGGCAGGGTCGAACAACGGCAAGCAGGTATATGGACAACAAACAAAGAGTAATCCTAAAACAGGCGAGGGTCAATCAGCGGCGTACGTAATCCAAACGAGGGCTAGGCAGGAGAATGGTCAGGCAGGCGAGAGATCAAAACGAGATGAGACAAAAACAAAAGGAACTAAAACAGAGAACGCTTCGTATGAATGTAAACAGTTCAAAACTCGGCGAAGAGTGACGGGAAGACCGGGGCTTAAATACTGTCTCTGATTGGGCGCAGGTGGTGGGAGCAGTGGCTGATGGATAATGTAGTCCGGGGTGTAAAGCAACAGTCTGAGTGTGTGAACCGAGTGAGAGCGACATCTGGTGGTGAGCGGTCCGCAGCTCACCGACCAGATCCGTAACACTATCGTCCACCGAAGGCAAATGAAGCTTTTATGACTGAGTTTGCTGATTTGTTGTCCATGTTGTGTTTTAAATTCAAGAACATCCTTATCTTGGGGGACTTTAACATACACATTGATCAAAATGACTGTATGTTGACAAAGGACTTTTTATTTTTGTTGGATTGTTTTAATCTCAAACAGTTTATTAGCGGACCGACACATAACAAAGGTCACACATTAGACCTTGTGATTGCAAATGATGAAATTGTTTCACAGCTGTCTTCTGTTGATATTGGTCTCTCAGATCACTTGGCAATTTTCTTTAATTTGGATATGTCTCTTTCTTGTACTTCACTTTCACGTACTGTTAATTTCCGTAAATGGAAATCAATTAATCAATGACTCTGTTGTTTCCTCTCTTAGTGGTCTTCAGTCAGCTTCTCTTGAAGATAAGATCCTGCAGTTGAATACCGTTCTTGCCTCTAATTTGGATTCTTTCGCTCCATTGAAGTCTCGCTGTGTTTCTTTTGCTCGTTCTGCTCCTTGGTATACTGACGACTTGCGTTCTAAGAAAGCAGCTTGCCGTAAATTGCAGCGCAAATGGTGTGACTCAGGCCTGAATGTGTTCTATCAAGCTTGGAGAGAATATAGGGCTGAAATTGAGTCTGCCAGATCTGTTTACTTTTCTCAGATTATAGACAATAATCAAAGTAATCCCAGGTATCTCTTTAATACTATTAATCGACTTCTTAAAGTTAATGATCATACATCGCTACATGATTCAAATAAGTTGTGTAACGACTTTCTTCATTTCTTCAGTTCTAAAATTGACAATGTTTGCAAACATATTCAAACTGCGCCTGTTTCGTTTTCAACAGTTTGCCTGTCTAGCTTTAATGGGACATTGTTTACAACTTTTTCTCAAATTGACCGTGAGCTGCTTAGTAGGGAGGTAACATGTATGAAAGCTACCACTTGCACACTCGATCCCCTCCCTACAAGCTTATTTAAGTCTTGTTTTGACTCCTTGTGCCCAGCTGTTCTCAGCATTGTTAATGATTCTTTACGTACTGGTGTTGTACCAGCAGCATTGAAAACTGCTGCTGTAACACCTGTTCCAAAGAATGTTAAACATTGATGGCTCCATTTTGGAGTCACAAACTAAATAAAAAAATTTAGGAGTTACATTTGATTCTAGTCTGTCTTTTGACTATCATGTGCAGCACATTGTTAAGACCTCCTTTTATCATCTCAGAAATTTCGCTAGACTCCGTTCTACGCTGTCCTTCTCTGTGACTGAAAGGCTTATTAATACCTTTGTTTTTTCTCGCATCGATTGCATCGATTGCAATGCACTTCTTGTTGGGGTTCCTAAAACCACACTTACTAAGTTGCAGTATGTGCAGAACTCTGCTGCTAGGATCCTGACTGGTACCAGGAAAAATGAGCACATTACACCAATTCTTAAGTCCTTGCACTGGCTTCCGGTCAGGTTCCGAATAGATTTTAAAATCCTTATGCTTACATATAAGGCACTGCATGGTCTGCCCCCTCAATATTTGTCTGCACTTTTAATTTCATATTCACCCAAGCGTCACTTACGGTCATCACAAGCTGGTTTATTGGTAGTTCCACAGACACGTTTGCGCTCGGTTGGGGACAGGGCTTTCTCTTCCTACGCTCCTAGGCTCTGGAACGCACTCCCTCCACAAATTAGAGATGCACAGAATTTAAGTATCTTTAAAACTTACTTAAAAACTCATTTTTTTAGATTAGCTTTTTCTTAACTGTTTAGATTTTTATATCTTGGTTTGATTTTAGTTGTTTTTATGTGTGTGTTGAATTCTTTCTTGTTTGTTTTATCATGTACAGCGCTTTGAGAAACTGCTTTAAAGGCGCTGTATAAAAATAAAGTTATTATTATTATTATTATTATTACTAGCAATGAAAACAAACTCAGCATGGAGAGAGAAAAGCACACATTCTGTAGCTGGAAACACAATCATTATTTTGAGTTTATTTCTGTCAAAGGCATTTATTGTGCATTGTCAATTAGGGGGAAATGAAACCTCTTCATCTGCAAAAAACTCCACATCCAATTTAAAACACCTGAAAGAGCAGCACGGCAGTGGTAAAACTTCTCGAGAAAGCACTGGGTGCAGAGAGCAACTCTGTGGATTAAAGACCTGGGCGTGGGACAGACGGGCGAGTGCGGGCACGTGAAAAGACTAGTGTGTGTGTGTGCAAGATGCAGGAGAATAAAATTATTAAGAGGACTCCCCGCAAAATATCTTCCTAGTCAACAATTTGATCTCACTGTGATCTCACCATGAGCTCCCAGGATACTCGTGATGTGGTCACAATGTGAGGTCAAAGTGAGCTAAAAGTGTAACCTCACAGCGCCCTCAATGTGTGCTCATACTATGATCACAATGTGAGTTCAAAGTTCACCTCACTGCACAGAAACTAGGTGCCCAGCATGCATTGCGAAATGAAGCTTTTGATTGTCACCATTGTTGAGATTCATACACCGATTCTTGATGTCTCTTTGTTTTTAAGTAACACACTAGCTCAAAATGTTTGTGTCTTACCAAGCTTTTTTTAATTCTTCATAAGTGATTATGACACTGCTGGATCTTATACTGTATAATCACAGAGATATTATCACTAAAAACCTAAGCTTAATAACACCTCACAAAAACTACATACTAAATCTAGGTCATTACTTTGTTGTTATCATCAATAACAAATCAATATCACCAGGTTGAAGTCTCTTTTTGGTTTTCTTTTCTGTGTGCTTTACAAACACAGTTACAGCAAACAAACGAAAAAAAAAAGATATGTGTTATAAAGTCGAGGGTCAAGAGCCCAACTAAAGCAAACACTAATCACCATGATGGTAACATCAAATGAAACAAATCATCTAAATCTCTGTTAATTCTCAATAAGCGTGTCACAAATATGCATTGAAGAATACGCATGAAGATGATGATGAATTCAAAAGTCTTTAATTCAATCCACAACGGGGCAAAACACAACAGAAGGGTAGAAAACACGTTCACATAGACGAGACTGAACGACAAACACTGAGCTGAATGCAACTTATCATGACAGGTGAGAATGATATATTAATTAAGACACAGATGAACTGAGTTTAACTAATAATGACATAACGAAGAAAGGAACAGGAACAACCAAATGTGGGCACATGAGGGAGAACCAAGACGAACGGTCCAGGGGTGTGACAGTTCGCCACCCTCCCGGAAGTCACGACCTTGCGCCGCAGAGACAAAAAAAAGGGAGGAACAGAAGGGGACTTAGGAGGGGGACAAAATATTGGATGTAGAATAGAAACAGGAAGTCGGGCTCTGGCGGAGGACAGACGTCCAGTAGGAGGACGATAAACAAGGTTGAAGGTGATGATGGAGGGAGGAGCCAAGGAGGAGACAGAAGCGTCCAGGGTGGATCAGACAGAGGGAGGAGCCAAGGAAGAGATAGAAGGGACCCGGAGCAGGAGGAGCAAGGTGGGACCCAGCCATGATGGTGGCCATGGTGGAGGAACAAGGACAGGAACAGGAACAGGAACAACCAAATATTGGCACATGAGGGAAAAACCAACACAAACAGTCCAGGGGTGTGACAAAGTGCTTTTGTAGATGTCTGACAGAAATAAAGTCAGTGGTTAATAATAAGTGAAGTCGGTGACTCTTTTATTTCAGTTGATTTCATCTAAGGCTGTGGCTGGAAGTCAGTTCATTGGAAGTCAGAGACCATTCTTATAACAAAAATCTGTTAGCTGAGCGTGTACTCATACTGTGAGCTCACCATGTGAGACCAATGTGATAGTGTTGAGAAAGAGGATCTAGAATGCCCCCTGGTGACTGATATTTAAAATGACTCCTCTCAACCTGCTCAACGTTTTGAATTCACAATGAGCTCACATATTACTCACACTATGAGAATGATGTGATGTCACTGTGATCATCTCATGATCTCACGTGTTGACTGGGTTAGTCCAGCAGACAGCATTAGGTGTACTCTACTTAATTAGGTGTAGTCGAACACACCTATTGTTTGGGGTGTTCTGTAAGTTCAGTCAAGAAATATACGTCACTCAGCCTGACCAATCAGTTTGTGAACGTATCACTATGCCATTGGGTTTGGTATCTTTAGGTTCGCTGTCAAAAATGTCAGTACGAACCAAGAGAACCGAACAACAAGTATGAACACACCCTAAATCACTTCCTGTGTTGGACTTTTGCTGTTTACCCGTTTACACCTCTGGCTGCTGTTTTTGCACTGTTATTATTTTGTTTATTATTTCCTAAATTTTAAGTGTTTAAAATGTTAAGATATTTAAACAGAATTTAAAAGTAAGAGGGTTCAAAAAACAAACAAATAAAAAAAAAGTGCAGTCCTGTATAGGAAACTCAACCAATGTCTGTGGTGATTGTATCGGAAATTTCTGACACGTCTCACTGCTAATGAATATGACTCTCGTTTTAGTTTTGCTGCATTTATGGTTCTCGCCTTTGAGTGGTAAGTTTTTAAGATTTTTAAGATATTCATTTCTTGCAGTATGAGTACAATAATTATTACAGTTATGTAAGTTTGCAGGAATAACATAAAAGTGCAGATAAATGTATAATTTCTTAGGCAAAACTTGGTCACTTTAATTTTTTGTTAGTAAAAGTTTACTTCAGATTTTTCACATCCTTCTGCATTTTCCCCAACAATCCTAAAATCAGTCTGAAATGCTGTTCTTGCACTCGCAATAATAAATGATCCACAGTTTAACCCATATGGTCACATGGTGAGAAGCTAATGCAACTAGATGCCTGCATATTATAAGATTATTACAGTGTAAGATTTTTAAACATCTGATTTTTCTAGTGCATAGTTGAGTAGTGAAATAGCAGTAATCAGTGTTAGGGGTAACACATTACGAGTAACGTGAGTAACGTAATCAGGTAACTTTTTTTTAAGTAACTATAGGGTGACCATATTTATTCTTCCTACTAGAGCTGAAGATCTTTGCCCGAACCCGACGAAACCCGACGGGACCTGGCTAATCGGGTTCGGGCTTAATTTATATCATTTTACACGGGCTCGGGCTTGCGCTCCGGTTGTGCGGTAAATGAGCGGTCATATGATGCGTTTTGATTAGCGAGAGAAAGATGCGAAAATGGATGCTAAGGAGGAGAAACGGAGGCTTGCCTCTGGTGATTACGTTTTGGCAAAATCTGCGAAACTTGCAAAATTAGCCAGATCAGTACTAGTAAATTAACATTGTGTAAACTCGCATCAATAACATTAACGCGCAGAACGTATAATAAGAATGTAAACGTATAATTTCTTGTGCGAAACAACAACACTTTAATATTTTGTTAATAAAGTGTATTTCTGTTTATTTACGTCTATCTGCGTTAAGGCTGCTTATGTATTAATGTTTTTTTAGGAGTTTTTGGTGTTGTGTCAGGTGAAATGAAGACTTTGTCAGTGATGGAGGGAGATTCTGTCACTCTAAACACTGATACTGACATACAGAGAAATGATGCTGTGATAGAGTGGATGTTTGGACATGAAAACCCAGATATTGTCATTGCTGAAATCAACAGAGCGGCAAATATCAGTGATGTTACTGATGAGAGATTCAGAGACAGAGTGAAGATGGACAGTCAGACTGGATCTCTCACCATCACCAACATCAGAACAATAGACTCTGGACTTTATAACATACACATCACCACCAAATATACAGTAGTAGACAAAACATTCAGTTACTGTCTGTGGTGAGTACAGAAGTCAAGTTCAGTCTCTCCAGATTTATCATTTGACATGATAAATGTTTGTACAATCACTCACAGAATTAAAAAAAAAAAAATAGTTCTATTTGTTAGTACTCTTTTCTGTACTTTGACTCAAAGCTTTGCTATCAATAACTTTGACTGAGAATATTAATCTGGAAATTTGTGCCTGCTTTTTAATTTTATTTATTTAATTTTATTTAATTTTATTTAATTTCTCTTCATCCTCCGATATTTTCCAGTTCTTCTTCCTGTTCCTGTCAGTATCAGAGACACTTCACAATGTTCTTCATCATCTGGAAGTTCATCCATCTCTAAATGTTCACTGCTGTGTTCAGTGGTGAATGTGAGTGATGTGACTCTCTCCTGGTACAAAGGAAACTGTTTAATCTCCAGCATCAGTGTGTTTAATCTCAGCATCAGTCTCTCTTTACCTCTGGAGGTGGAATATCAGGATAAAAACACCTACAGCTGTGTGATCAATAACAACATCAGCAACCAGACACAACATCTGGACATCAGTCAACTCTGTCAGCCATGTGCAGGTACATCAGTAATGATATTAGTTTAAGCCGCCTACTTTCTGTAAAGCAATATCTTATGATTTATCTTATCATTTATGTCTTATTTGACAATTATTTATTTTTTTTTTTTAATTTAATTTAACAATGATGCATTTTCTTTTTGTAATTTAGATTTTGTTCCCATTCAGACTGCAACATTGGTGTTTGGTCTGATCAGTGTTGTACTGGTTATTGGGATAATAGGTGAGTTACAGTTAAATGTAGCATGACTCCATATGTAAAACATGATATACACTTTGTAAACATATCATAATGCTATTTTCCCATAAGTACATTAGGTTGTTTTTAATCTTCTTAATTCATGTATTCTTAGGCCTGTTAAAGTTTTTTGGTGATGGAAGTAAGAAACACCCACAACGATCTGAAGATACAGACCTTCAGCAGCTTCTTGAACAACCTGAAAACTCAACACTTACAGTGATACATTATGTGCAAGTGTGAATAATATGAGTTGTATTAATTTCCAAATAATACTATATTATAATAAATGACTGGAGTTCATTGTTTTACATATAGTTTGCAAATACAGTGCATTGTATACATTTATGCATTTATAATTGTACAGAATTTTATACTAATAAGTAAAAAGTCAAGGTGCGATACCAAAAAAGACCACTTGGAGACACTAAGAGGCTACTTTATCTATAAGACAGACCTCTTCAACTCCAAAGATGAGCTTTCCATTTTAGAGCAAAATTGAAATCAATGGTAAAGCAAGACATTGTGCATGACATTGAAGATGAGGGCGAGAAACAACAGGGACAGAACATTATTCATGCCTGTTATGGGGCCAGCTGCCACATTTTACACTGTCTATGTTCAAGTATAATATCACAGTCTGGGTTTATAGCTGACAGATGTGGGTTTATTGTAATACAATTTTGGCTTTCTAATACAAACAATCTCTTTCCAACACAAACACTATCTGGAGGAAATGCAAAAAGTGTTGCAATCCCAGCTCTCCTCTAACAGGGTAAAAATACTTTGCTTCTGTCCACCACTGGAAAGATGTAGTCACTAAATGCATGTTCTGCCAATGCAATAATAAATGATCCACAGTTTAACCCACATAGTCACATGGTGAGAAGCTAATGCAACTAAGTTGCCTGTATATTATAAGATTATTATAAGATTTTTAAACATCTGCTGTTTCTAGTGCATAGTTGAGTAGTGAAATAGCAGTAATCAGTCTTAGGGGTAACACATTACTAGTAACATGAGAAGCGTAATCAGATGACTTTTTTCAAGTTACTATAGGGTGACCATATTTTAGTTTGCAAAAAAGAGGACAGTGGGGGCCGGATGTGTGGGGGGTCTTTGTGGAGTTGGGTTGAGTGGGGTTAAAAATCTCCCAAAGTAATGCAATGACCATATCCCATAACAAAACTCAAAATATTTCATCTCCATACATAAAATGTGTATTTTACAGTCACCCTTGTGCAGATTGATCATAAACACAGCTAAAAGGCTTCCTACCAGTTTCCATCCTTCACAAAACTTACCATCTCTTTATACAGTGTGCGTGTGGTTGCGAAATTTATAGTGGAAGTGAAGTCTCTCATTCAAGAGATTTTAATACTCTGCATACGAAAGCGGCTCCCTGATGTGCAAAAAATTATATTCAACATTAGAATAATTGCATGAGCAGGCGGTAATTGCCTGAAATTCAGCGGGAACAGGATCAAGAAAACAGTCCCGCATAGGGCTTTAATACAAAAACGCACACAGTGAATGGCGACTGTAGAAAGCAAAAGCTGAATCCAGGACATTTTGGGCTATTGAGAAATCCCGGCCCCTGATAGCATAGGTACATCTCGGAGATGTCTATGTGACGTCTGCATTTATATCTGCAAGACGTATTTTTTAGAGTGTTTGCTCATCTGCAATATGTCTACAGGACGTTTCCTATCAGATGTCAAATAGACATCTATAAGATGGAAACCATAATGGCAGCAGAGCTGAAAGGTTTGTTTGAGCTGCGCCCTCTACTGTACAGATGTGAATTTACATTTCCTTAAGCCTGAGGCTTTTTCCTATCACTTTTGTGTTAAAGTGCTTTTGCATTTGCCAAAAACAGAACTAAAAGCCCAGCCCAGATTTAAAAAGTAATACAAATGTAACGTAACACATTAATACTTTTCATAAAAAGTAACACAAACAGCTTTTAGGGAGTAACAGAATGGATTACTTTTAAAAGTAACTTTCCCCAACACTGTAAGTAACGTCTAGGTTACGTAGGTAACCCTCGTTCCCTGAAGGAGGGAACGGAGACGTTACATATGGAAACTCGCTTGAGAGACCAATCATCTCTGACCCTTATTCAAAAGGCCAATGAACACTGGCGAGTGGTATTTGCATGCCGAGCCACTCCCCCGTACATACGGGTATATAAGATGGCGGCATGCAACCACTCATTCAGGTTTTCGCAGAGGAGCCGAGTCGCAACCCGGTGTCAGCGCGACGTAGGGTCGTGGCAGGGGATGTAACGTCTCCGTTCCCTCCTTCAGGGAACGAGGGTTACCTACGTAACCTAGACGTTCCCCTTCAGTCGTTTCACTACGACATTACATATGGGAACAGACCCATGGAACAGGCCACGACCCTGACGCCACGTTACGCACAGACCCACGTGCTGACAAGCGGACGTGTCAGCAGACGGATATGAACGTAACCTTCCCAACGCCCTGAGGGCCCCCACAAGGATGCCAGTTGTTACTGAAGCAGGAGTTGGGAGGGCAGAGCACATGAGATCTCTACATGTGGAATGAAAGTAATTCAATATATCTATAACTTTTAGAGATATATGAGGGAAACAGCGGCCTTCTAGCTGACCTTGGAAAAATACTGAGACATGTTGCCACAACCTGCTGGGCGAAGGAGACCCAGCCGGAGCACAGTCAGGCACTACTCCGCAGCTAGGCCTGACTGCGGGGCATGGAGGACCCAAGGTTTACCGGGGGGAACAACTGAGGCATAAAGTGCACGGATCCCGTGGGAGTGGTGCAGCAAGCCGACACCAGCCTGTCTCCCGCTTACCTGATGTCTATGTTAAGACACGGGAGGACACGGCCTCGACGTGAAGGTTGTAGAACCTAGCAAAGGTATTAGGTGTCGCCCAGCCCGCAGCTCTACAGATATCTGCTAGTGAGCCACCATGAGCCAACGCATAGGATGAGGCAACACTCCTTGTGGAGTGGGCATGAACACCTAAGGGGCATGGCTCTCCCTGGTTTTGGTATGACAGGGAGATGGCATCTACCACCCAATGGGCCAACCTCTGTTTGGAGACAGCATTCCCTTTCTGCTGACCTCCAAAGCAGACAAAGAGCTGCTCGGTGCGTCTAAAGTGCCGAGTGCGGTCCACGTATATACGCAGGGCACGGACTGGACACAGCAGCGCAGAGGCCGGGTCTGCCTCCTCCAGGGGCAGAGCTTGCAGGTTCACCACCTGACCCTGGAGGTTGACGGAGAGATCCCAAGAGGGTACGAGGTGCGGTCTGGGGGGATTAACCCTTCTCGCACCTCTAAGGAATCTCACGATCAGTTGGTGCTTACCAAGGGATGCTCCATCCACTGCATCGTGATACGCTGCGATGGCAGCAACGTACACTTTGAGAGTCGAAGGGGACAGCCTGCGCTCCAACTTCTCCTGCAGGAAGGAAAGCACTACTGCAATCGGACATCTCTGTGGGTCCTCTCCGCGAGAGGAGCACCAGTCAACGAACAGACCCCACCTCAGTGCATAGGCCTGCCTTGTAGATGGAGCTCTAGACTGAGTGATAGTATCTATCACGGCCTGTGGAAGGCCGGAGAGGTCTGACGCGTCCCGTCCAGGAGCCAGACGTGCAGGTTCCATAGGTCGGGGCGCGGGTGCCAAATTGTGCCCATCCCCTGAGAAAGAAGATCTCTCCTCAAGGGGATCTTCCAGGGAGGGGCTGCCGCGAGGGAAACGAGGTCTGGAAACCAGGTCCGGGTGGGCCAGTATGGCGCAACCAGCAGAACCCGCTCCTCGTTCTCCCTGATCTTGCACAGTGTCTGTGCAAGGAGGCTCACTGGGGGAAAGGCGTACTTGGGCCCCGGAGGCCAGCTGTATGCCAGCGCATCCCTGCCGAGGGGAGCCTCGCTGAGGGAGTAAAACAGCTGGCAGTGGGAGGATTCGGGGGAGGCAAACAGATCTATCTGGGCCTCGCCCAAATGGCTCCAAATCAGCTGGACTACCTGGGGGTGGAGCCGCCATTCTCCAGGATGGGTGGACTGCCGTGAGAGCTGGTCGGCTGCACGGTGCCATGCCTATCTCGGGACTCGGTCGTGTAACCAGCACTGAAGCGGTCTCATATGAAGCAAGCCCAGTGGCGTCACCGCGGCTGCGGCTGCCATATGCCCCAGGAGCCTCTGAAATGTTTTGAGAGGAACCGCTGTCTTGTGTCTGAATGATTCCAGACACTTCAGCACTGACTGCACGCGCTCGTTGGTGAGGCGGGCTGTCATGTTGACCGAGCTCCACACTGAGAAAAGAGATCCTCTGCACTGGGGAGAGTTTGCTCTTCTCTCGGTTGACCTGAAGGCCCAGATGGCTGAGGTGCCGGAGCACCAGGTCCCTGTGTTCGCACAACAAATCCCGCGAGTGAGCTATGAGAAGCCAGTCGTCGAGATAGTTGAGAATGCGAATGCCCATCTGCCAGAGGGGGGATAAGGCAGCTTCCGTGACTTTCGTAAAGACACGGGGAGAGAGGGACAGGCCAAATGGAAGCACTTTGTACTGATACGCTCGACCCTCGAAAGCAAACCGCTGGAAGGGTCTGTGTTGAGGTAGAATCGAGACGTGAAAGTACACGTCCTTCAGGTCAATGGCTGCAAACCAATCCTGGCGACGAATGCATGTTAGCATGCGCTTCATTGTGAGCATCTTGAACGGCAGCCTGAGAAGGGACCGATTCAGAGCTCGAAGATCCAGGATGGGTCTTAACCCACCGCTCTTCTTGGGCACGATGAAGTAGGGACTGTAGAACCCTGACTTCATCTCGGCTGGAGGGACAGGCTCGATTGCATCCTTCACCAGTAGGACTGCAACCTCCGCACGCAGAACAGCGGCATATGTGTCCGAGTGGACAGTAGTGGAAAGGACGCCTCTGTACTTGGGCGGACGCCTGGCGAACTGAATCGCATAGCCGAGACGTACCGTCCGAATCAACCACTGCAAGGGGCTGGGAAGCTGAAGCCAGGCTCCCAGCCTGGACGCCAGGGGAATCAAGGGAACGTTGACCATCGTGACCGCGGTGGGGCAGCCTGGGGGGGGAAGGGGAAGGGGACTGATTCCAGAAGGAAGAACGTCCTGGAGAAAAGTCTGACTGCACTGGGCAGCGCTTACCTTCTTCCCTGGTTCCCGCGCTGGCGATATCGACCTCCGAGTCCGGATCCGAGGAGGCAAGGCGTCACTCGAGACGGGAACTCGGGGCCGGGACCCCAGAGGTGAGGAAATTGACTCTTTCTGTGAGATTGTGGGTACCGTCGACCCGTAGGCTGACGGCAGCATTTGAGTACACAGTGGCTCCCGGCCCTCCACCGGGAGTGGGGACGTCGGTGTTGTCGTCCCCCAAAGAGCAATCTCCTCCACCTCTGGGTTGCCCGCGTCAGGGACGCTTCGCAGCTCTCCTGCGGGTGTTCCTGGCCGGTCCCTGAAGCGCGGGCGGCGCCGCTCTCCCGCGGCCAGCTCGACGTTGGGCTGCCAGTCTGGCATCGTGTACCTCGGCAGGGGACGGAGCTGGTGTTTTAGGGGCCGCAGGGGGGCGCCCTCGGCAACGGGCAGGCGGAGGTTGAGGCCCCGCGGACGTGGTGGCACTGTCACGACGGGGGAGGATATGCTTTATCGCCTCCGTCTGCTTCTGGACCGCCGAGAACTGCTGGGCAAAGTCCTCGACGGTGTCGCCGAATAGGCCGCCCTGGGAGATGGGAGCGTCGAGAAAGCGAGCTTTGTCGACGTCTGCCATCTGGGCCAGGGTCAGCCATAGGTGTCACTCCTGGACCACAACTGTGGACATCACCTGGCCAAGGGAACGTGCCGTCACCTTCGTCGCCCAGAGGGCGAAGTCGGTGGCGGCACGGAGTTCCTGCATAGCCCCTTGGTCAGGGCCACCCTCGTGCAGATGTTTTAACGCCTGGGCTTGGTAGACCTGCAGGGTCACCATGACGTGGTAAGCCCTGCCCGCGAGAGCGGACGAAAGCTTGCACGCCCTGGAGGGGAGCTGGGGCCGATCCCGCCAGGTGGCAGCGCCCCGCGGGCATAAGTGCACCGCGACCGCGCGCTCAACCTGGGGGACCGCCACATAACCCCTGGCTGCCCCACTGTCGAGGGTGGCGAGGGGAGAGGAGCTGGGGCGCGGACGAGACGAGTAAGGGGCCCGCCATGTCCTCACCAGCTCCTCACCAGCTCCTCATGCACCTCCGGGAAGAAAGGCACTGGGGGGGAGCCAATCGTCCAGCCTCGAAACCAATCGTCCAGCCTCGAAGGATCGGCCGGAGGTGTTTTGGGCACCTCCAGACCGATCTCCTTGGCGGCTCAGAGGAGCATAGCTGACAGTTCGGCGTCCGCCTCAGACGGGGCGGCGACTGCAGAGGGGCGCTGACCCGCCGAGACGTCCGCTTCACCCTCCGACTCTCCCTCTGATGCTGCAGCAGACATCTCAACCTCCTGTGGAGCGCCAAAGGAGACGCTCGGCCCGGCGTGCGGGGAAGCAAACTGCTTTGGCAACTCGACGGGACCACGCGGTGGTGCAGAAGTCCGCGGGGCTTTGCTGGCCGGCGGAGCATTCTGCACAGTCACCTGTATGTCCCCCAAGTGCCTCACCGCGGTAGCTGAAAAACCTTGACGGCTCAACGACTTGCCGCGGGAAAACAACGAGGGGAGCCTACTCGCGAACGAGCGGCGGGACTTTAACGTGGCCATGGTCATGCGTTCGCAATGAACGCATGAACCATCCGTGAACGCTGCCTCAGCGTGCTCTCGGCCCAGGCACGTGAGGCAGTGATCATGTCCGTCCAGCGAGGAAACTACCGCATCTAGAAGCGCACGGCCGGAAAGACATACCGGGAAAATGTCTTCCACAGCCGCCAGAAATGTACTCTTTTAGATCCCGGTTTGCACAGGGAGGAACCGCGGCACAACTGTGCACTCAAACGGGGGCTGCTCGCTGGAATGCAAAAGGCTTTTCTTTGCCGTGAAAACGACAGCCCGCAGGATCTTGCTTGCAGCTGCCAAACGCTCTTTTAGAACAATCTCTTTTAGTTTTGGCAGCACGCCAGCGGAGAGAGCAAAACTCTTTCAGGAACTCTTTTTTTTTTTTACTTTTCAGCTCAGGGACGAGGCTCCGAAGCGAAAATCTGAATGAGTGGTTGCATGCCGCCATCTTATATACCCGTATGTACGGGGGAGTGGCTCGGCATGCAAATACCACTCGCCAATGTTCATTGGCCTTTTGAATAAGGCTCAGAGATGATTGGTCTCTCAGGTGAGTTCCCATATGTAACGTCGTAGTGAAATGACTGAAGGGGAAATAAATACATGTGTTATAGTTTGGTTTAGATATGAAAATTGTAATAACCATTAAGGCACTATCATAACATAACCCAAAGGCATCATATTGTTAATGCATGCATTTATACAGTGCTTAAAAAACACACAATACAATCCACATATATAGAGATGTCATTTTGTACCTTTATTTATGATTTTTTTGCAAGTTTTTCATAGATGTAATTCAACAACAGTATTTAAATTTTAAGTAACATTTAATGGCTATTAAAGTCCACAGCTGTCACTCTTTATCAAAGAGCTACACATAACAGAAGTGTTTACACTCCACAGTGACTGAGACCCAAATAAAGAGATTGTCTTCAGTAAGTTTAAACATGTTCTGTTAGTAGTGCATAAACTAGGTAGTGCATAAATATTTCCACATAGCTAACATGAGCGCTCCTTCTACAGGTGTGCCTGAAAAGTTCACGCCCATTCTTCTAAAAATAGAAAATATAAAACTGTATAGTAAAGTTATAAAATGAATAACACCATGAAAACACCAGTCAAGTATAGTCTGTATGTGATAATACTGAGAAAAATACTGAACAATGCCTGTGTTGGTTCCTGAGTATTGCGGCCAGGAATCAAGATTCAGCCTGAGACTCATGATCCCAACAGCAATGCATTTATTTTTTGTTGTTTTTCTATGGAAAATATCTACTGTAAAAACTGGTTAACTGTAAGTTAATGACAAATGGCTTAATATAGGTCAGTTTAAAGGTTAGTACTCTTAACACCACTGGTTGCGGCTCGTTTCAAGTTCAAGACATTGACGCTTATCTACAGAAGAGCCATGGGCTACACACCCTCCACTCACTCTTAAGAGCCCACATCCCCTCCTGAAACCTGAGGTGGCTAAGTAAGAAATCACAGAGAGGCACAAAATCACTTTCCAGAACATTTACATTAACTGGTGGAATGATCTTCCCAAACCCCTAACTGGAATGTTGAACTTTTCAAAACTGTGCAACAGCAGTCTATGTGGGATAAACTGTGCATTATTTATCATTGCTTTGGC
>VONZ01003711.1:0-17480 GCA_012976165.1 Labeo catla | reverse complement strand
AACTGATTGCATTAAATATATAAAAGTAGAAGAGTGGAATATTGTTTGACTATTAGATTAGTCAACACAATTTTCATGCTAAAATAAATCTTAATTATTTTAAAAATGGTTTCATAATGATAATCAAAGTTTTTGTGGATGGTAAAAAACCCCCCCAAAAAAACAGTTTATCATCTCACATTATTGCCAGTCTTACTAAGGTGTGACACAGGACGCTCAACATCTGAGTCAAACTGAAACCTGCTGTGGTTGGTTTTCTTCAGAAATATGGTTTGATCTGCTGTATGGACAAACTGCTTTTGCAAAAAAGTGGCCATTTGTTTGATGTGTGTTTGGTTTGTAGGTGAAGGGCTTTTTCCTATCCTGCTGTTATAGGCTAACAGTCACAGGCTGACTTCCTTCTTCCAGAGAATAGCTTTTCTGTCAAATAAAATGAATTTGTCAAAACATTCAAAACAGAGTACAAGGTATTTGTCAAACCATTCTGAATTTTTAAAGCCTTGCTCTGTACTTATAAAGAAGAATTCACCATGACTGAGAAATATCAACCAGAAATGAGGAAGTATAGTAGAGCGTCCGTGTAAGAGCCATATTTCGTAATTCATTTTTTAAACATTCATTCATGATTATCATAATTATTTGTGTTGTATTATGCTGTATATTTTTCAGTTCATATTAGTTTTTTTACTGCGCATGTAGTGATGTCATTCCGTAGTTCACGTAGTTGCATGATTATTGACACACATGAGAAGTTATTAAGATGTGCAAGTTTTGGAGGACACAAGCTTTTGACTGTAATCAAGAACAGTCATAACTGGAATTATAGCACCTGAACAAGCTAATTAAGGTCTGAAGGATTTTTAATTAGGGTTTTAATTAGGGTTTGAGCTGAACTCTGCAGGGCTGCGGCTCTCCAAAACTGGCCCACACACTGCAACCGACACATATTGTTTCATCCAGCCCAGATCTGGCCCACTCCCTGTAAAATGACTTATTGTTTTATGTGGCCCAAGTCTCACCCATGCACTATAAGACAGATCTGGCTGAGACTCAGCTTGGTCCCAAAACTTCATTAAAGTCAGGATCAGTCAGGAAACCAGTTCCCCTCTGGACAAATGAACAAACAGTGTGAGTATTATACCAAGCTGCATCACAAATCAGCTTGTGTATTAAAAAGTACTGCACCCCCTGTATCCAAATCAAAAGACTAACTGAATTTGAGCAAAAAAAAAAATTGCTAACTAACGTTTAAATAGCTATAATTGCATTGCAAAAGTTAGCAGGTTTCAGCATTATAAAACAAGATAAATGAAAGTGTCGTTTTTAGGCCATATAAGCCATACAAACTTTTTTAATCATTATCGTCGCAAACAATTTAAAGTAGGCCTAATTAAAAAACTGTAATGGCATAGGCTACCAAGTTATACTAAAAACAATTCTTCATGACATGTATATGAAACAACACTAAATACTATACATTAAACAAATTAAATTGCTTACCTTTTTGGAGCCTATCATTTCCTCCCAAAAATTAAATGGTCTCTACCTCATTGATAACCGTCAAACCGTTTTATTTTTTCTTCTTTCAGTCGGATGAGCCCTTCATTCTAGCAGCCAGAAGTGTTTTGTAGTGTCGGCACGGCTCTGGCTCATTATCTTCTCACCGATGCCGCAAGTGAGCCTACAGTGCCGCATTAAAGCCAGAATCGACCCGTGTGCGCTTGCTGTCTGGGTACTGTTGTTGTACGGATACAGAGGTTACATAGGTGCATTTCCATTACAAATTTGCACAAAACTTTTGCGATATTTTATAAATGTCAGTAAAAAACTGTTGCGAAATTAGGTTTTCATTAACCGACTGTAATGTTCTACCTGAGATTGCCTCCCTGATAGCACACATACATCACAGAGACATCTATTTGACATCTGCATTTACATCTGGAAGACATATTTTTAGAGAGTTTGCTCATCTGCAATACGGCTATAGAACGTTTCCTATCACATATCTTTTAGATATCTTTAAGACAGGGGTGTCCAACCCTGTTCCTGGAGATCTACCTTACTGCAGAGTTTAGTTCCAACCTTGATCAAAAACACCAGTATGTAATTATAAAGTGCTCCTTCAGGTCCTAATTAGTTGGTTCAGGGTTGGAGCTGAACTCTGCAGGAAGGTAGATCTCCAGGAACAGGGTTGAGCACCCCCGCTTTAAGATATTTATAAATTAGAATGTATTTAAAACTGACATCTTTCAGATGTCTGTCAGATGCTTTCTAGATCAAGTGATCTTTAACAGACATCTTGCAGACGTACGTGTGTTATCTGAGCTGGATTCACCACTGGATGATGCAATTTCAAGCTTAGATCACTTCTCCTGTGTTAGAGACTTGTAGCATACCTCTATTAAATCACTCCTAATGGCCAACCTTATTAAATGCCGAACTACCTATTGTTCTTGTTCAGTCCTGATGTCTATTTGAGCATGTTGCTTTCAAGAATTTGTGGCTAGAGATTTTCCTGTCTTCCGTTGAATCTTTTGGATTATACTTTTTTTTTTTTTGGACTTCTCTCTTGCCTGACATTTAAGGATTACCTTTTTGTATTTCTATTTTTTTTATTTATTTATTTATTTATTTATTTTTTTTGTTGCTCTATGGCCAATTAAATGCCATTGTAGCCAGTTGATTGTGACTTTTATATCTTGTTTTATTATTTGTGGAAAAAAGTAATTGTCTTGCCCATGTTAACTTCATCAGAACTTGTATTTAGTGTTTATTTTCTTTTATAATTACTATTCCTGTTTAGTTTCAATGGTTTCAGTCAGGAGTTCCTACCAATTGTTGTAGGTGGGGTCTTAATTAGTGGCACACCTCAGGAAGAGGTGTGGCTTCTCCTTTGAGCATTTGCGCTCAGTCTCACCATGAATGCAGACGGGAAGCAAGGGTCTTTCGCTCTCTCATACATATGTTTTACTTGGTCACTTTTTGTAACTTAATCACTGTGTATATTCTTAAAACTTCGCTAGCATGGTCAGGGTATATTCTGGCAAACCGTTTGCCAATCACGTTTCGCAATCGGCAAAGCAGATCATAGCACGCCGTTTGCCAACACACGATGGATAACTCGCAAAGCAAAACGTTCCTGCCTGTTTTCCCAGAACATCACTATCAGTACACATTGAAAGCAAGAGGCTCGAGACGTAAGAGGCGGGGCAACCGTTTAAAATTTTCAAATTAAAAGTTTGTTTAAATGAAACATTTACTGTGTAAGCATACAATAATCAGTGTTAAAGTAGAGCGCATTTGTACGGTGCCCGGGAGGGGACACCTTCGATTCACTTAAGTTTGTCGTGGCCATGACATATCAACTCCTGGGAACGTCATATTATGTCGTGGCCAGGAGATATTAATTTGTGGGAACGTCATATCAACTCGTGGGAACGTCATATTATGTCGTGGCCACGAGATGCTATGATGAGAGAACGACATCCATTTCTCGTGGCCACGTCTCATTATGTTGAGGAAACCACATGCGCTTCTCGTGGCCACGAGTTTAATGCGTAAAAAAACCTGCGTGACCATAGTAACCCGGGATTATCAGAGATAGATGTATTACCATTTTATTTTGAGTTAAGAAATTATTATATTATTTATTATAGAAAGTAATACATTATTAAATGATTATATTAACAACAGGGGATGCTGCTGTCTGTGCGCGATGCATTCGAAAGAAGTTTATCATTAATAAATATGACCCAAAGTACATCAAATAAAATAGGCCTACAAGATATTTTTATCCAACCTTTTATTAACTGATCGTTTTTTCAGTATTATTATTATTATTATTATTATTATTATTAGCCTGTTATTTTATTTTCGTTTATGTTCCATCTCTTTACGTTCTATATGTAAATACTGTAAATGCTCCACATGTTATATGACTGGGACTTTTACTGGAATGCAGTTTAAAGGTTGAATTATTTTATTTTGTTTCGTCTAATTATAGTGTTTCACTGAGGAATGAATCATTCACGTAGTTTAATTTGTAAATGAAAACACACTCATTTATCGTCACACACGGGCATAAATACCAGTGTTGGGCAGTAACGCATTACTTTGTAAGGCGTTACTGTAATTTGATTTTTTTAGTAACGGAGTAACGCGTTATAATTTCCAAATGAGTAATTAGAGTATAGTTACAAGCATGCGTTACTGCTGCGTTACTTCATTTCCGACAGAATGTGTTTTATGTCTGGATTGTAAAAAGGGTGTTGACTAGCACATGTGACGTCTTCTACATACTTTGATAGGAAAGCGCCTGTGAGGCGGATTCTACCAATGAAAACAAAGTCAGCATGGGGAGAGGAAAGTACAGGTTCTGTAGCTGGAAATACAATCATTATTTTGAGTTTATCTCTGTCAAAGGAAAGAACATTATTGTGCGTTGTCAGAGGGGAAGAAAAAAATTTTCAACCGTGAAAAACTCTATATCCATTTTAAAACACCTGAAAGGGCAGCACGGCACATTAAAACTTCTTGAGAATGTACCGGGTGCGGAGAGCAACGCATTAACTTCCATTGTCTTCACACGAGTCTCTGCCTGCCCGCGCCCGCGCCCACAGCCGCACTCGTCTTGTCCCGCGCCGCACGTCTACGCAACAGAGGGCAGCGCTGGACAAGACTTCTTGGGCGAGTGCGAGTGCGGGTCCGGGGCTGCGGGCGGGCAGAGATGCGATGTGCGAGATGCGATAGAATAAAATGATTTGCGGGACTCCAGCAAAATAGAAATATCTAAACATAAAATATCTAAACCAAATGAATTGCTATTCATGTATTGCACAAAAGCAACAAGAACAATACTGTAAAACAAAAATGATTAACAGGCGTAAGCATAGGCAGAGTTTCTATTTATAACACGTATTTTAAACAATGTTGATTTCTGGAATGCAGTGGACAATCAGAGAATCCACTCACCGCTCGAAATGCCATGCATTTTGCAACCACACATGCAGAAGCCTATTGCTTTTAGTAAAAATAACAGTGGTTTGTGAATGTTGATGCTTTAATAACAAATATTTTATCGGGAGCGTTTATGCTGGGATGTTAGGCAACACACAAACTTACTATTTCACGTAAATTTCGTGGATGTACAGGAAAACGTAATGTAACTAGTAATGTAACTAATTACTTTTGAAATAATCAAAACAATAATTTGATTACTTTTAAAGGGGGTAATCAGTAATCAGTAATTTAATTACTGTTTCAGAGTAACTTGCCCAACACTGATAAATACAATCATAAAGTCAAAAGTTACAGTATTTGCAAAATATAGCAAATACTAGCATATAGGGCAGAACGTTAGGCAAAGCGATACACAATAAATATAAAAATATAGCCACTTATAAGTCACTTATAATTTATTATTAGCCTATTATTATGGTTAGGCTATTATTATTTTAACTGGTTAGGGCTAATTTTATTAATGCTTGACAATTATGCCAATAAAGTTTTGACTTTATGACTGTATTTATGCCCGTGTGTGACGATAAATGAGTGTGTTTTCATTTACAAATTAAACTACGTGAATGATTCATTCCTCAGTGAAACACTATAATTAGACGAAACAAAATAAAATAATTCAACCTTTAAACTGCATTCCAGTAAAAGTCCCAGTCATATAACATGTGGAGCATTTACAGTATTTACATATAGAACGTAAAGAGATGGAACATAAACGAAAATAAAATAACAGGCTAATAATAATAATAATAATACTGAAAAAACGATCAGTTAATAGAAGGTTGGATAAAAATATCTTGTAGGCCTATTTTATTTGATGTACTTTGGGTCATATTTATTAATGATAAACTTCTTTCGAATGCATCGCGCACAGACAGCATTCACATAGACAGCATCCCCTGTTGTTAATATAATCATTTAATAATGTATTCATTTCTATAATAATTAATATAATAATTTCTTAACTCAAAATAAAATGGTAATAAATCTATCTCTGATAATCCCGGGTTACTATGGTCACGCAGGTTTGTTTACACATTAAACTCGAGAAATGGATGTCGCTCTCTCATCATAGCATCTGGTGGCCTACATAATATGACGCTTCCCACTGGCGTTGATATGATGGCCCTCCCTAATAATTAATATCTCGTGGCCACGACATAATATGCTCTACTTTAACACTGATTATTGTATGCTTACACCGTAAATGTTTCCATTTAAACAAACTTTTTTAATTTGTAATTTTAAACGGTTGCCCCGTTGTCGCCCTCGAAATCATGTCGTTAATGTAACTGATAGTGATGTGCTGGGAAAACAGGTGGCAGAACGTTTTGCTTTTGGCAGCCATCCATCGTGTTGGTAAATATGAAGCTATGATCTGGTTTTCTATTGATTGCGAACGCGCGGATTGGCAAACGGTTTGCCGTTGAATATGCCCCGACCTGTTCTCTTTACTGTTTCCATGGCAACGCGGCCATGAATGTCAATGCGGACACACTCCGCACCTTCAAACCAGTATATGACATGAAGTATCGCTTTATTTCGTTTTATTTAAAATATTAACACCGTTGTTTACCATGTCTGTTAAACTATCCGATATTCTATTCACGAATGCCTGTAAGGAGTGCATTTTGCCGCTTTAAAACCTTTATAAATGATATGATATCTATAATTTTGAGATGGCGCACATTGTTCATACTTTGCCGCTCAGAGAGTCCTGTCAGCCTGATTACATCGCAAATTCACCAGTTTCTCCCATAATACACATGCAAGTGGTGGTTGAACTGGTGGGAATGGAGTGAATTATATCTTTTACTTCTACACTGTGTATCTGATATGAGTCAAACACATTGGCAAATTATATTTGAATGGATTGTTATTGCTGTTTCCATAGACATCCGTGGTGTATTTTATAAACTCTAAATGTATTGTTTTTACTAGTACTTATTGTAATATTTTTTGATCCTAATAAAGAAACAGTTTTGGCAACAATCTGATTTTTATTCTCTTTGCCAAGATAGGAACAAGAGCAGTACTAACACAGCTTCCCTTTGGTTCAGATCTACACACCGTCCAGTGTAACACTACTGACAGCTAGTGGATATTTTAGTACTGCAAATACTAATCCATCTATCACTACTTATGTATTTAATTATCTGAAACCCAGTAAAATAAAGTTATGGTTGAAAACACTGCATAACTGTGATTATATGACTCTGGTTCAGCGCCAGTCAACGCGCGGAAAACGCGAAGTTTGAATTTGCTCGTTGTGTGACATCACTGAACGTGCTCTAAATCCCATATGTGGGACCGACCGCACTCACAGGGCACAGAAATAGAATCTCATATGGGACCGCACTTCAAAGGCTTAAAGCAAATGTTTTCATTGGCATTTGTGAAATATTCCTTTTGTTGTAATTGCTTGAAAAAAGCTAATTTGAGCGCTAAAATGTGCCAATTTGAAGGTGGGCACTGAGTGTACAACTTCATTACAAAATTTCTTTTTAACTTTTGGAGGTCAACCTTTAAAACGTCTCCCATGGTCTTTATTGCGTAGTTTTGCTCAGCTTGTTCTCTCAGAATCCCCACAGCCGCTCAAGAGTGTTAAGATTGAGTGAAATACATTTCCACTGAAGGGATTTTCACTTCGACAATGAATATACCTTCACTGTCATGCTGGTAAATGCCCAGTATTGCAGGCAATGAAGGGAGGGTAGCATCTGCAGTTTCAGTTTTTGTATTACATCATACAGTAGTGCTAAATTCATGACAGTATTGATAAAAGCAAGCTTCCCCTTAGCACTTATACATCCCCATATAAGAGAGCTTTTCCTACTGATCATGTGGGGAACCAGGTATCTTACTGTACTTCTCCTTTGTTTTTGTTTTTGCTTTTTTTTTTTTTTTTGCAAACAAGTATCAAGTTACAAATAAAATACAACAATACAATAGACACATGAGTACTACAGAAAACAATAGACACATGTACACTACACAAAACACATATCTTGACATGACATTGACTTGACATATCTTGACATGACATAACATTAACAACAGATATAGAGGCTGAGAATTATTGAATACAGGTTGACTATAGATATGAATGAAATAAATGACAGGAATGAAAGAAAAAAAATAAGGGTTGTGGGGGGATTTGGGAGTTAGGGTTATGGATGGTAGTTCTGGGAATGTGGAAGTGGTGGCCTTGTGGGGTTGGGGTAATGAGTATATGGGGATGTCCGTGTAGTGTGTGTGTGTGTGTGATCCGAAATGATTGACTTGGTCTCTTGAGACCAGAGTATGGATTCCCAAAAGTCTATATTTTGTAAATATGGTCCTTGGAATAGGTTAAATAAATGTATTGTGCTTTGGCTACAGCAGGTAATTCCTGTCACTTCTGTCATACTCTATGAGATAAAGTGTCACTCTTTTCACAGCTTTTGGCAGCTCTGAGACACTTGCAAGTATTATTTGGTAACTTTCAGAAGGGTGCACTCACATTTGCAACACAACATTTTATCACTTTGATAAGAAAATCTTATTTTGCTCAATAATTTTAACATTCTTATTTGGTAATTAATCAAGCAGGCTTGTTGGAGCATTATATCTCCAAAGAACCCTAACATGTCTTCCAAGTAAAGAGTAATTGCGGAATTTGTTTAGTTTTAGAGGGGGTGTACTCATTTATGCTGTCCACTGTACATTCGAGAATTGTTCAGAATGAGATTTCATTGAAGGTTATATGGGTTCCAGCACATATAGAAATGAAGGGAAATGAGTAAGTGGACAAGTTAGCTAAACAACCTTTACAGAGAAACATACAAGTTTCAATAAGTAAATCAGAAATCAAGGTATTAATCCGGAATAAAGCAATGGAAGAATGGAAAGTAAAATGGAACAATGAAAAAAGAGGTAGATTTATTTAGTTTAATTAATGATGTAAATCTAAAAGCAAGTTATATAGGTAAGTCAATGAAAGAGGAAGTTATCTAAAACAGAATAAGGTTAGGTTAGGGTATTCCAATTTAAACCGCACTCTCAAAATAGCAGGAAAGCACTTATTGGTTTATGTGTAAATGTCAGATTTAGACTCTCACATGCAATTAATTAAATGTAGTAAATATGAACAGTAAATACGGATAGATGAAATGAGGAAAAATGAAGTTTAGGAATTAGATATTAAGGCTGTAATAAAACAGTCTAGCAGTGAGACTGTAAAACTTTATTTGATTTTATTAGGGAAGAAGGACTGATGAAAAGATTTTAAACTCTGTTTCAAACTCCAGAGCAGAAGGTAGTCGGTAATGCACCTATTATGTTGGTTGCCAGTCACTGTTAAAAACCAGGGCCCATATTCTCAAAACATTTTACCTTACCACTAGGAGCTCTGCTCAATAGCAGTAAAAGTTTTTAGCTAAGAGTTTTCTCTTAAAACCTATTCACAAAACTGCTGAGACAAATGTTTACTAAGGAATAGAGAGGAGTCTTAAGCTAAGAGTGAGGGTGGGGTTGACCTTGTTGCTATGAATGATGTTAGCATGCTTACTAACTCTGCACACAGTGATTGGCTGATAGGAGAGGGATCTCTGTCAGTGACTTATTCATAGAAATGTTGTAGAGTATAAAAATGTTGCCACATTCAAATAAAGATTTTAAAATGCAGCTGTCACCAATTAAGCAAGTATGTTCAGCTAATTGTCAGCCTCTTACATGTGGGCTTCTCATAAACAATTAGCTGATATGCATATAAACACCCTTTTAATTAACGGAGTAGAATAATCATGGCTGATAGTAAAAGAAAACCAAACTGGACACAAGAACAGCTGTTACTTCTTGTCCAAGTTGTTAATAAAAACAAGGATATAATCAAAGGAAAATTTAGAGTTGGGATAACTTCCAAAAAAGTTCTGTGGAAAAAAAAATATATGTGTGCAAATAAATGTGGTGTAAAATGTTTACGTTGTAAGGTTTACAGAACCTCAGACACTTTGATCTTCTGAGATGGACAATACACACAGTGTATTAAGATACAGACATTTGTTTCCACATCTCACTGAGAGAAGTATTGAGAAAAGTCCCTTTTCTACTCCTTAATAAATTGTTACATTTTATTTAATTCTGAAATACTTTGTAATTATTGACTCTAGTAGATTGTATTGTATCACAAATACAATAACATTAAAGAATAAATAATCAGATGTCGAGATAAATTATCCTCAGAATGATCAATAATAATTGGCATTCTAACCCAAATGTGAGGTCATAATAAAATGTCAGATTTGAATTAAATCTAAATTTAATAACTTTACACACTGAAAAGACCGAACACGCAAGAAACTTTCATCCACCTTTGGATACCTACGTTGGGCCAATTGAGTGGACCTTACAACGTTCCAAGGCAGATTGCCACACAGTAAAAATAGATGGGTTATTTTTTTAACCCAATAGATGGGTTACACATATTGGGTCACTGTGTTGGGTTATTTTCTAAAACGTTGGGTTATTTTTTTAAACATCGTTGGGTTGTTTTTAATAATAACCCAGCGTTGGGTTTAATTGGTTCCCGCCGCGACAGTTCAAATTTTAACGGACGACGGTGACTGACGACAGAAGAAGTTGCTGCTGCATCAGTGTGAGGTGAGTAACAGGGTTTTAATCACTCTTATAACATTATACTTATACGAAGAACGTGAAATGCACTTCAAAACTGAACTTTTGTTGTTGTATGTTTGTTTTTTTAACGAAGTTGTAGTTTCCTTTAGTCAGTGTATTGTAACGTTACTGCGGAGAATGAGCTCCATTGTAAACGAATACCTTCACGTTCCAGTTAGGCCGCTAGCAGTAATAAATTAAATAAACATTAGCAGAAAGTTGTAAAACTGTTTAGAGATGTATTACAGTAACCTAAAGTTAATAATGTATGGTGGAATGTATATAGGACTTATGTTATTGAAATCACCGTCTACCATCCCTGATAGCACACGTACATCTCAGAGATGTCTATTTGACGTCTGCATTTACATCTGTAAGACATCTGCAAGACGTAGTTTGCTCATCTGCAATACGTCTATTGGACGTTTCCTATTAGATGTCAAATAGACATCTATTAGATGTCTTTAAGATGTTTATGATTTAGAATGTATGTAAACCTGACATCTTACAGATGTCTGCCAGACGTTTGTACACAGCGGATGCTTTCCAGATCAAGAGATCTTTAACAGACATCTTGCAGACGTACGTGTGCTATCTGGGATTACTACAGGTTTAGTATTATTTTACAGCTGATGAAGGGTTCTAGACGTACGGTTTCTGACTACAGTTTGTTTGGTCGCATTAATGGTTATCACATTTAACTTTACATGGGAAATGGCTAATGTTAAATGAGACATTATTGATTTGAACCGCGCCGCACAGACCTTTCAACTTCGGTCCAGTATGTAACGTGAGCTCAGCGGCAGCTCAGAGAGATGCGCTCAAATTCGGTGAATTCTCTGTTAGAAAAGTCTAAAAACAATCAGATTTTCCCAAAAGAAAGACGTGATGGGAGAAACGAAGCTTTTCAAAGTTTCGAATGAATTAAACGAATCGCTTCGCAAAATGATTCACCGCTTCCAATCGTTCGTGACACAACGGCGACACCTGCTGGTGAAAACAGGGCAAGCGTCAGTTGTTTGGAAAGCGAGTACTAATTGTAATAACACTAAATGTGTTTTTATGGTTTATTTACATTGAATATTGTTATGCATATATTAAAATAGCCTCTAATTACAACCTTTTCTTTATAAAGCTATGACAGATTTGCATGTTTTTTTTTAAATGTGTACTAAATGTGTTTATACTTGTTTTTAGACATTGGGTTCTTCAGTGAAGGGAAAACTACAACAGTGAAATCTCATACATTAAACATCCACATGCCAATTAACTGAAATATTTCAAGGTAAGTAGGTTATTTATATTAGTGATCCATATACATTACCAGTCAAAAGTTTTTGGACAGCAAGATTTTTAATGTTCTTAAATAAATCCCTTCTCTCTAAGCCTGCATTTATTTCATCCAAAATACAGCATTTAAAATAACTGCTTTCTATTTGAATATATTTTAAAATGTAATTGTCCAGTCTTTTCAAAGCTTTTAAAATAGAAAGCAGTTATTTAAAATAGTAAAAATATTTCACAATATTACTGCTTTTACTGTATTTTGGATCAAATAAATACAGGCTTAGTGAGTAGAAAATAATTCTTTAAAAAACTTTAAAAATCTTACTGTTCAAAAACTTCTGATTAGTAGTGTAGGTTTTCCAACAATTATGAAAAAATGTTTCTAGTTTATCTGTAAAATGTTTCTTCTGCTTCATCTTATCACAGAGGACGGAGTCAATGAAGGAAGTTTTATGGAAGTTTTTATTATATTTTCACATTCTTGTACAATTATTTTGTAAACATTTGCAGTATGACTGTTTTACATTTAAAAATATATTTGTAAAAAAAAAAATATATAGTGTATATTTATATAGTGTTATAGTGTATTTGTATTAATAAATAAATAAATAAATAAAAAGTGATATAAATGAATCTAAATAATTAACTCAGCTGTTGGGTTACTTTTAACCCAACTGAATTTTAACCCAATTCATTGGGTTAAAATAACCCATAGATGGGAAGGTGCTATACCAACCCATAGTTGGGTTACTAGTTGGGTTATTTTTAACCCAACATTTTTTAGTGAGCAGCAACAGCCATTTTAGCCCTGCTGACAAACAAACAAACCAAAAAACAATAGAAACCATCCTTTTCCTGGTTATAATGGTTATAATTGTACTGGTTTTAATTGTTTGGTAACGAACACTCTCAAGGTCCTGCCAAGAGGGCTGAGGGTGGACGGAGGAGCACGCATCGCCGGATGAAGCTCAGGTATAAGAATCAAGTAGGGTTGCATGTGGGTTGGTTAATCAGAAAATTTGGTAGTTAGAGTGTCAATGGTCCATTTGAGAGATAGGTGGCGGTAATGCACTTATAAGTCTGCGATCTGCCGTAAAACAAGAAGAAGAAGAAGAAGAAGAAGAAGAAGAAGAAGAAGAAGAAGAAGAAGAACAAGAACAAGAACACTCTCAAGGAGTGAACAATGGACACTGGCCATGAAGCGGAAGCGATGGAGGAGGAAGAAGAAAAAGACCGCTTTTTTAAAATAAGCCATTAAAAAAAAAAAAAGAATTTTAACTTGACAGCGCGTTAAAATTGTGACACTGAACTCCGATCAAGTCAATCACAACGATAAAGCGTGTTGTTGATTTTTCGTCGAATTGGCCAGCGAGTCTTCAGCAAGTCTTGTCGTACAGCAACAACATGTTTTTTTTTGTCAAAACACGAATGAAACAACGACTCAGAGCTTGTATGTGGAGTAAATGTTTGTGATATAAGCTATAAGATACAGTTAGTCAGATTTCACTTGGCCTGTGAGAGGCCCGATAGGCCTATTGACAAAACCCATTTCTACGCAAACTGCATTCATTTTTAAGTGGATAAACGGGAAAAATGAAGATCTTAATTTGGCTGACATTGTGTGGATTCTTCGTACAGGGTAAGACATTTATAACACTCTTTTCTGTAAATGTTGTGGCGTAGTTTCAACATGTTTTTGATTCGTTAACACTTGAAATAATATTAATTCTTGGCTATTGATGTTTTACTTTTTAGATGGTTTTAAGATGACATTAAAATATAGTCAGGGTCGTATTTATGCATATATGCATTACACGCACGGCCCAGGTAGACGTCCTTCGATAGAAATCGAGCAGCGATCGCCATATCGTGATACCGAGAAATATTATATATAGTATGGTTTTCAAAAACGTGTGAAATATTTTGATAAGTTGGCGTTTTCAGGCCCCAACCCATCGTAAATAAGCGACCAAATGTCCTAAAAAATGTTTCCTGTTTATTTATTTATTTATTTTTTTTTTTGACGGTGGTGTCCTTAAGGGCCCAGTTGAAGAGATGATAAAATGGCGTTAGCTATAAATAGAAAAACTGGGTGTGGGGTTCGTGTGTGTGTGTGTGTGTGTGTGTGTACTTTCTCTTAACACAATATTGCATTTTATTTTATTGTTTTTGATTAACTACCTTGACCTAAAATGCGAGTGTTTACTGTTGCCTTTGGCATTGTTGATGTACTGTTTCCTATTTAATACTGTACAGCCGCCTTGTCACAATTCTGTATTGTTAAAGGCGGTATATAAATAAAGGTGACTAAATATATACACACACACACAATTTATGAATGAAAGCTAAAGTATAGTTTTGAATAGAATGGGAATATCAAAAGCGAAACCACTATTCACAAAACGCAGACAACCTGTATTTCAAATATTAACCTGTAATTTAAAAATAAGAGCACTATTTCGAACAATCTCAATTTCAATTTATTTAAAAAGCACAATTAAAAACAACTTCAGTTGACCAGTGTGCTGTACAATATTCCAAAAGACTTAAAAAAAAAAACATATATACAAACCAAACAAACAACAGACAACAAAAAACATCACAAATCATATGCTATGTTGAATAGATATGTTTTTAACTTTGATTTAAAAGTATGCAATGTCAGTGCAGTTTTAATATGGATCAGTAACTTGTTCCAAAGTTTAGGTGCGGCTATAGCAAAAGCTCAATCACCCCTAGATTTTAATTTTGACTTTGGAACAGTTAACAAACTCTGGTTGGCAAACCTAAGAGTTCTTTCTGGATGATATTCACACAACAAGTCAGAAAGATAGGAGGGAGCGAGGCCATTTAAACATTTAAAAACAAGCATAAGCACTTTTTTAAATCAATTCTAAAGCGTACTGGGAGCCAATGTAAAGACATTAACACAAGGGTAATATGTTTGTGTTTAAGAACACCTGTTAAAAGACGTGCAGCTGCATTTTGGACCATTTCTAATTTTGATATTGATGAACTGTTGATTTCCAGATATAGTGAATTACTATAGTCAAGTCTAAAAGAAATAAAAGCATGAATTGCAGTTTCAAAATGCTTAAAAGAAAGAAAAGTCTTCAATTTAGCCAATGCTCTTAATTAGTAAAAACATGATTTAACAACTAAATTATTTGCCTATCAAATAAGACGCCCAGGTTTTTTACACATGATTTAACAGAAGAAAATAAAACACTAGTATTTCCATGATGAATGTTTGGTACATCGGAAGAGCCAAACACAATGATCTCTGTTTTACTCTCATTAAGATTTAAGAAACTAAAACATGAAATTGTATTTTTGAGTCCATATGTGAACCTGAATGACAAAACCAGTCATAAGGGTAAATTTTTCAAAATTGAGATCTATACATCACCTGAAACCTGAATAAATAAGCTTTCCACTGATGTATGGTTTGTTAGGATAGGACAATATTTGGTCAACATCAAATCAAATCAAAATATTGAGAAAATCGCCTTTAAAATTGTCCATGTTTACAGTAGGAATTTTACAAAATATCTTTACTTAATTTCCTAATGATTTTGCCATAACAGAATAATATTAACAATAACAATAGTTTTGTGGTCCAGGTTCACATAAATGGTGTAAACTATACCACTAGGGCTAGCTCTTTCGTGGGGTGAGTCTATAAAAATTTGCATTGATCACCACTAGGTTGTATGAATAGTGAAGCACAATAATAATCAAGATGTGGGTTATAGGGTGTTCTATAAGTTGTTGAAGATCATCCAGGAGACTTATGTCTGATGAATGAAAATATCAATCAGTAATGCTTTTCTGTGTTTCAGATGTTCATACAAACAGCGAGTCGGTGTCAGTGAAGGAGGGAGAAGCAGTTGGTCTACACACTGGTCTTGAAATAACCCAAAAAAGCTTTCGAATTAAATGGTATTATAATGACACTCGCATCGTTCATGTTAATGGAGATCTCAGTATTGACTGTACAGATGTTCAGTGTAAAGTAGTTGCTGAGAAATTCAAAGACAGACTGAATCTAAATCATCAGACTGGATCTCTGACCATCACAAGCACCAGAACCACAGACTCCGGACTTTACAGACTACAGCTCATTAGCGAGAGTAGCGTGACTGAAAAGATCTTCAATGTTACTGTCATTGGTGAGTATGCGTAGTAACCTGTTTAAAAAAGTGAGCTTTGATTCTGTTTAAATATAATTACAACAGTGACAGCAGTGAGCAATATTAATTAAACTGACAAGTGCCTTTTTAATTACAATTCTGTTTTAATGATCAGAAAACAGAGACCTAAAGTGACATAACTAGATTTCTGGCACAGACTTACTCCATGTATTACTTCCTGTTTTAAAGCAATCTGAGACTCAAAGTGCTCAGCAATTAATGTAAATGCAGGGTGAGAATTGTGTGGTAGTTTGGGCAAGTAGAGAGGAGGACATGAGACTTCAACGGCCCAATTAACATCAAAACAAAACGATCTTAAAAAAAAAAAAAGTATATATTCACAGTCTTAAAATTCATGCAAAAATAAAGACACTGGTATAACATACTGTAAAATAAATGAGAGTCTGAATTGGAAACAGGCCTATTATGGTGGAAAGTAGCAGTATATTAAGGCTGCAATGTTCATTAGGGGTAGAAGGGCCTGACTTTATGGTCTGTAGAGAAATGAGAGGGGTAAAAAAAAAAACACACACTTTTGCACAGGATTTTTCTATTGTATGTTATTTCCTTACTAATGTTTTATAATTTAACTCTTAATTTCTTCCTCAGGTGCTTCAGGTGTTGATAAAGACAGAGTGTCAGTGTCAGTGTCTGTGATGGTGGGAAATTCAGTCAATCTGTATACTGATGTTAAAATAAAACAGGAAGACAGAGTTAAATGGTTTCATAATGATACACGCATCTCTCAAGTAATTAGACATCAGAGTATGATTTGTACAGATGCTCAGTGTGAAGAAAGATTCAGAGACCGACTGAAGGTGAATAATCAGACTGGATCTCTGACCATCACAAACATCACAATCACAGACTCTGGACTTTATAAACTACAGATCATCCATGGCGACCGCAGCACAACTGAAAAGAGCTTTAATGTTTCTGTCTTTGGTGAGTCATTTAACATTTAAAAGCAGGTTATGTGGGCCACACTTAATTGGTTTAATCTTAAATCCCACACTAAAAATAACTGAAGAATTAAGAATTTATTGGATTTTCATAAAAAATGTGTTAACATTTATTTAAATCAATGCATTAATTCAGTTTGTAATAAGGTAATATATTTACTAAATTCTGTGATAATGTTGGTTAAGTGCATGTTTAGTCGTATCCATTAGAAGCCTGAAATCAAATCAACTTGATCATGTATTTTACAGAGAAAATATGCATTCAGATTTTGATTATAAATTTGGCTTTGGAAATATAGTGCAATATAGTGTATTTCTGTGTTTCAGTGGTGACACTTTTTTTTGTGGAGGGAAAAATGTTCTATAA
>VONZ01003710.1:10000-15000 GCA_012976165.1 Labeo catla | reverse complement strand
AGGCCGGGGCCCTGGTTCCCTGGAGTCCCCCGGGGCAGCCTGGAAGTCTGAGACGAGGCGGCCGGAACCTAAGTCGATACAGGGTGACCAGCGGTAGAAGCGCTCCCGGGGTGACCAGAGTCAGTAACCTGGGCTTAAGTGTGGGATGCCCGGGTCCGGCCGGTGAACGGGTAGGGCTCCAGGGGTGGGGGTTCCAGGAGGGATGTCCGAGCAGGGGGTGGGGAGAGGCGGGCAGAGTGGGGTGTAGGGCAGGGTGGTGTCTGAAGGGCACAGAAGGGCCAGGTCTTGTGGTGTAGGGTCGGCCCAGGTATCGGGTGAGCTGTAGCCGGCCAAACTCTTAAGTTTGGGGGGCCTCTAACTCCGGCCCCCGGGGGTCCATCGACCCAGTTCTGGCGGCGTCGGACAGGCCTCCCGCAGACCCGGGGGTACGCCGAGTCGGGTGGAGTTCGGCCCGGTTTCGGGCGAGTTACGGCCGGTCAAAGTTTTGGCCTTTCGGGGTTCCGTATCTTCGCCCCCCGGGGGTCGATCGACTCGGGGTCGGCGGCGTCCGAGAGGGGCCGTCGACGGCTATCCGACGAGCCCGCTTTCAAGCCTCTAGGCCCCGGCCTTTGGGTCGGGGCCCGAACCTACGGGGGCCCGTAGCTCCGGTCCCCGGGGGCCGATCGACCCGGGGTCGGGACCTTCGGGTAGGTCTACCAGAGGCCTAACTTTCGACCCCGGTCTGGCGGAATTCGCCCCGGCCTCGGGGGAGCCGCGGCCGTTCAAAGTTTGGACCGTCGGGGGCCTCTATCTCCGGCCCCCGGGGGTCCATCGACTCGGGGCCGGTGGCGTTCGGTAGGCCTCCCGGGGGTCTACAGGCGTCCCGAGTTTGGTGGAGTTCGCCCGGGCCTCGGGTGAGTTATAGCCGTTTGAAATTTCTTCACTTCGGGGGGGGGTGCCTTTGGGACAGGTCTGAGGGGTAGGTTGAGGGCCTGGTGGTGCTGGTCGAGGTGGAGTTCGGGAGCCTGGTGGTGGTGGTGGTGGTCGGGGTAGGTTTAGGGAGCCTGAGTGGTGGGTGAGTGGGGTAGGCTTGGGGTCTGGTGGTGAGTGGTGAATTGGGTTTAGGAGTTAGGGTGTGGTGGTGGTGGTGAGGTGGGTTTAGGGGAGCCTGGTGGTGGTGGAGTGAGGGGTGGGTTTAGGGGCCTGGTGGTGTGGTGGTGGGGTGAGCTTGGGAGGGTCTTGGTGGTGGGTGGGTGGTGAGGTCGAAATTGGAGGTGGGATTAGGAGGCCTGAGTGAATTTGGTGGTGGGAGTGGGTTTAGGGAGCCTAGTGGTGAGTGGTGGGAGTAGAGCAGGGGCCTGGTGGTGGTGGGGTAGTGGGTGGAAGCTTGGGGCCACAGGTGGTGGGAGGTGGTGGTGAGGGGTAGGTTTAGGAGACCTGAGTGGTGGTGGTGGGTAGGCTTAGGGGCTGAGTGTGGTGGTGAGGTGGTGAGGTGGGCTTAGAGGGCCTGGTGGTGGTGAGTGGTGTGGTGGTGGTGGTGGTGGAGGTGGGGTTTAGGGGCAGTGGTGGTGGTCGGGTAGGGTTAGGGGGCGGTTGGTGAGGTGGTGGGTAGGTTAAGGGGGCAGTGTGGTGGTGATGCGGGTGGAAGCAGGGCCTGGTGGTGGTGGTGGTGAGTGGAGTAGGGTTAGGGTTAAGAGTGGTTGTGGTCGTCGGGGGTGAGTTTAGGGGCCTGGGGGTTGTGGTCGGGTAGGGTTAAGGTCAGGGTGGTGGTGGTTGTCGGGGTAGGTTTAGGGGCCCGGGGGTTGTGGTCGGGTAGGTTTAGGGGCCGGTTGGTGGCGGTCGGGTAGGTCTAGGGGCCTGGTGGTGGTTGGGTGTGTTTTAACTTGACAGTTGAACAGTTGACTAACAGCATCCAACCTGGTGTGATTTTCTGCTAAACTTTTGGAGTCCTTAGCGGTCTTTAACCCCGGTACGATTTTCCGCTGAACATTTGGAGGTCCGTATCTCCGGCCCCCGGGGGGTCCATCGACTCGGGACCGGTGGCGTCGGGTAGGCGGCCTCGGGGTCTAGCGGCACCCCGAGTTTGGTGGAATTCGCCCCGGTCTCGGGGGAGCCCCGGCCGGTCAAAGTTTGGACCGTCGGGGGCCTCTATCTCCGGCCCCCGGGGGTCCATCGACTCGGGGCCGGTGGCGTTCGGTAGGCCTCCCGGGGGTCTAGCGGCACCCCGAGTTTGGTGGAATTCGGCCCGGTCTCGGGGGAGCCGCGGCCGGTCAAAATTTCGGCCGTCGGGGGCCTCTATCTCCGGCCCCCGGGGGTCCATCGACTCGCTGCCGGTGGCGTCGGGTAGGGGGCCTCCGCGTCTACCGGCGACGCGAGTTTGGCGCGGATCGGCCAGGTCTCCTGGGAGTTACGGCCGGTTGAACTTTTTGCAGCTCGGGTCGAACTTCCGACCAACCCCCGCCCCCCTCGAGGCGCCGAGGCCGGCCGGTCAGGGCGCCTCTTCCCCGGGCACGGTGCGACCCCGGAGGGAGGTCTCGGGGGGCGATGGCCCTTTTACCCGCCGTCGTGGTATCGATATATACCGGGACGTATACCTCCGGGGAGGGGGGGCTCTGACGAGGCCCCGGCCACACGTAAGCTTGACTCCGGGGGGGCACGGGAGTAGGTTGGCGCCCCCTGCTCTGGGACTTGACGGATCTCCACGAGCATGGCTGCTGAGCTCCAGGGGCCTTTTCGAGCAATGCCAGCCCACGCCAAACCTCACTCACTCTGGTGGGCACGGGGGTAGGTTGGCGCCCCCTACTCCGGGACTTGACGGATCTCCGTAAGCATGGGTGCTGAGCTCCAGGGGGCTTTCCGAGCGGTGCTAGCCCACGTCAAACCTCACTCTGGTGGGCAAGGGGGTAGGTTGGCGCCCCCTACTCATACGCATGGGTGCTGAGCTCCAGGGGGCTTTTCGAGCGATGCCAGCCCACGTTAAATCTCACTCTGGTGGGCATGGGATTAGGCTTTGTCCCCCTACTCTGGGACTTGACGGTTCTCCATAAGAATGGCTGCCGAGCTGTGTCCCCCTAAAAAAAAAAAAACCGAGTGTTGCGGGGGCGACCAGCGGGATTTACGAAAACAAAGTATGAAAAGCGCAGCCTGGGTCGAACGGCCACCCCGGCTGGGCCGAGGGCGTTTTGGCATCGACTCCCCCGCCTTCCCTCACCCTTTTGGGGAAGGCTGAGCAGTGCAGAGACCCTGGAGGAACACGGACTTCCACAGCAATGAGGCTTTTTGCCATCGACTTGCCCGCCTCCCCTCACCCTTCTGGGGCAGGCTCAGCAAGGCAGACACCCTGGAGGTACCCCGCCAAAAAAAGAAAAACGACAAAGTGTTGCTGGGGCGACCAGCGGGATTTACGAAAACAAAGTATGAAAAGCGCAGCCTGGGTCGAACGGCCACCCCGGCTGGGCCGAGGGCGTTTTGGCATCGACTCCCCCTGCCTCCCCTCACCCTTTGGGGGAAGGCTGAGCAGGGCGGAGACCCTGGAGGAACACGGACGTCCACAGCAATGAGGCTTTTTGCCATCGACTTGCCCGCCTCCCCTCACCCTTCTGGGGCAGGCTCAACAGGGCAGACACCCTGGAGGTTCCCCGCCAAAAAAAAAAAAAAAATGACAAAGTGTTGCTGGGGCGACCAGCGGGATTTACGAAAAACAAAGTATGAAAAGCGCAGCCTGGGTCGAACGGCCACCCCGGCTGGGCCGAGGGCGTTTTGGCATCGACTCGCCCGCCTCCCCTTTACCCTTCTGGGGCAGGCTCAGCAGGGCAGAGACCCTGGAGGAACACGGACTTCCACAGCAATGAGGCTTTTTGCCAATGAGACTTGCCCGCCTCCCCTCACCCTTCTGGGGCAGGCTCAGCAGGGCAGACACCCTGGAGGAACACGGACTTCCACAGCAATGAGGCTTTTTGGCATGGACTTGCCCGCCTCCCCTCGCCCTTCTGGGGCAGGCTCAGCAGGGCAGACACCCTGGAGGTTCCCCGCCAAAAAAAAAAAAAAAAATGACAAAGTGTTGCTGGGGCGACCAGCGGGATTTACGAAAACAAAGTATGAAAAGCGCAGCCTGGGTCGAACGGCCACCCCGGCTGGGCCGAGGGCGTTTTGGCATCGACTCCCCCTGCCTCCCCTCACCCTTTGGGGGAAGGCTGAGCAGGGCGGAGACCCTGGAGGAACACGGACGTCCACAGCAATGAGGCTTTTTGCCATCGACTTGCCCGCCTCCCCTCACCCTTCTGGGGCAGGCTCAACAGGGCAGACACCCTGGAGGTTCCCCGCCAAAAAAAAAAAAAAATGACAAAGTGTTGCTGGGGCGACCAGCGGGATTTACGAAAAACAAAGTATGAAAAGCGCAGCCTGGGTCGAACGGCCACCCCGGCTGGGCCGAGGGCGTTTTGGCATCGACTGCCCGCCTCCCCTTTACCCTTCTGGGGCAGGCTCAGCAGGGCAGAGACCCTGGAGGAACACGGACTTCCACAGCAATGAGGCTTTTTGCCATCGACTTGCCCGCCTCCCCTCACCCTTCTGGGGCAGGCTCAGCAGGGCAGACACCCTGGAGGTACCCCGCCAAAAAAAGAAAAACGACAAAGTGTTGCTGGGGCGACCAGCGGGATTTACGAAAACAAAGTATGAAAAGCGCAGCCTGGGTCGAACGGCCACCCCCGCTGGGCCGAGAGCGTTTTGGCATCAACTTGCCCGCCTCCCCTCACCCTTCTGGGGCAGGCTCAGCAGGGTAGAGACCCTGGAGGGACACGGACTTCCACAGCAATGAGGCTTTTTGGCATCGACTTGCCCGCCTCCCCTCACCCTTCTGGGGCAGGCTCAGCAGGGCAGACACCCTGGAGGTTCCCCGCCAAAAAAAAAAAAAAGACAAAGTGTTGCTGGGGCGACCAGCGGGATTTACGAAAACAAAGTATGAAAAGCGCAGCCTGGGTCGAACGGCCTCCCCCGCTGGGCCGAGGGCGCTTTGGCATCGA
>VONZ01003709.1:0-17500 GCA_012976165.1 Labeo catla | reverse complement strand
GTTAACCTTGTCAAATAGGGGCTCAAACTTCATTGGCCAATGGCGGTCATGTTTTTTGAGATACGCCAATGCCCTCATAGACACTTGTGCCCCTTTGGTCCAAGAGACTGCATACCAATTTTCAAGTCAATCGGACTAACGGCGGTGTATTCATAGCCAATAATATGTTTTTTCAGTTTTATAGCGCCACCAAGTGGTCAAGCTCCGCAATTTTTTTGATTTGACCAAAGATTAAGCTTATACATATGTGTACCAAGTTTTGTGAAGATATCTCATTCCTTTCAAAAGTTATAGCCATTTTAGTAAAAGTGGCCCCGTCACTTTGGAACGTTTTGGTGGCCCTTTGTGACCGTGAGTGAAAAGTTCAACTTTTTTTTGATAATTATTAATATTCAGTGTCCAGAGAATATTTCTGCACTGGTTTGGTTCCGATTGGGTGAAAAACCTAGGACTAGTTCGCAAAAGTAGGTTTCGGATTCACGTCCATTTTTCGCGGTCAACCGTGTGTCGCAGCTCAAAAATTTCACACTCCACTTTTGTTCGGGCTGACCCAAGGAACGCAACGATGTAAAGTTTTTCAGTCTACGACAAACGGTTTACGAGCTTAGGCCAATAAACTGATAAATTTTAGTTTTTTGCGCTGTAGCGCCACCTTTAGGCCGATTAGGCTCAGTCTTTGTCAGAATGTCCCCACATGGAGCTCTACCTTCTGGCCAAGTTTCAAGTCTCTAGGCCTTACGGTTTGGGCTGCCCATTCAGTTTTAGGGGAAAAAAAAAATTATCCTATCAATTACAAATAGATAATATAGCTGCAAGCAGCAATTACCGGGGTTCGAGCATTTAAGGCCTTTGAGGTGGTATGCAAATTTGTTCAGAATGAGGGGATATATCATACAGATATATGTGTAAGATCTAGTGTTTGTGTGAATAGATGAATTTTTTAACAATTTGAGGCCATTTACCATAGAAATCTTGTTTTTAAAGCCTTTTTAACAGTTATAGCACCATCTATGCTCCGAGCTCCATGAAACTTTGCATGCTTGTTAAGAATCATCTGACACATGTTTTCTCCAATTTTCGTAACGTTTTGAGTTTTCGTTTTGGTTTGATAGGCTTTTGGGTATATGTGGCCACGCTCCTTTTGTAAATGATGCCGTTATAGCTAACCGAAGGACAAAATTCAACATTTTTTTGATAATTATTGATCTAGAAAGTCCAGAGAATATTACTGCAGTGGTTTGATTGAGATTGAGCGAAAACCCTAGGACTAGTTCGCAAAAGTAGGTTTTTAACATATTTGTGAATATTTAATGAATGATTTGAGTGACAGCAATGGGTCTTGAGGCAAAGTTGTTCATCATGAGGAGATCTATCAAATGATATGCATATTGTGTGGATTTGTGAAACACCACGTGATTACAGAGCCATAAAACTCGTTAGCGCCAACTAGTGGCCGATTTCTTTCAAAATTCTTACAGACCTTTAGGGCCATGAGTCGAACATGCCCAGTGAGTTTTGTTCCGATTGGCCTTTGTTAACCTTGTCTAATAGGTGCTCAAATTTCATTGGTCGATGGCGGCCATGTTTTTTGAGATACGCAAATGTTCTCATAGCCCCTTATGGCACATTGGACAGAGACACTGCATACCAATTTTCAGGTTGATTGGACTGACGGTTGCGAAGTTATAGCCATTTTTATGTTTTTTCTCTATTATAGCGCCACCAAGTGGTCAAGCTCCGCAATTTTTTGGATTTTACCAAAGACTGAGCTTTTACATATGTGTTCTGAGTTTGGTGATGATATGTCATTCTGTTCCAAAGTTATAGCCATTTTATTGAAAGTGGCCCCGCCTCTTTCGAACGTTTTGGCGCCCCTTTGCGACTGTGAGTCAAAAGTTTAACTTTTTTTTGATAATTATTGATCTAGGGAGTCTGGAGAACTGTGCTGCAGTGGTTTGATCGAGATCGAATGAATAACCTAAGACTAGTTCGCAAAAGTGGGTTTTTCACATATTTGTGAATATGTAATAAACGACTTGATTGACAGCAATGGTTCTTGAGGCAAAGTTGCTCAGCATGAGGAGATCTATCATATGGTATGAAGTTCTAGTGTTTCTGTGATTATATGAGCATGTTATAGCAATTTAAGGCAATTAACTTTTGAAATTTTGTGTTGTTGAAGCCTTTTTAACTGTCATAGCGCCACCTATGGTCCGATCTCCATGAAATTTTACATGCTTGTTAAGAGTCATCTGACACATGTTTTCTCCAACTTTTGTAAAGTTTTAGTTTTGTTTAGGTTTTATAGGCTTTTGAGTGATTTTGGTCACACCCCTTTTGTAAATGACCCCGTTATAGCTAACCGAAGGAAAAAATTCCACATTTTTTTGATAATTATTGATCTAGAGAGTCCAGAGAATATTACTGCAGTGGTCTGATCGAGATTGAGCAAAAAACCTAGGACTAGTTCGCAAAAGTAGGTTTTTCACATATTTGGGAATATTTAATGAACGACTTCAATGACAACAATAGTTCTTGAGGCAAAGTTGTTCAGGATGAGGAGATCTATCAAATGATATGAAGGTCTAGTGTTTGTGTGAATATATGAGCATGTATTTAGCCATTTGAAGCCATTTACCATACACAGCTTGTGTTTTTGAAGCCTTTTTAACTGTTATAGCGCCACCTATGGTCCGATATTCACAAATCCTTGCATGCTTGTTAAGAGTCGTCTGACACATGTTCTCACCAATTTTTGTAAAGTTTTGAGTTTTCGTTTAGGTTTTATAGGCTTTTGGGTATATATGGCCACGCCCATTTTGTAAATGACCCCGTTACAGCTAACCGAAGGACAAAATTCAACATTTTTTTTGATAATTATTGATCTAGAGAGTCCAGAGAATATTACTGCAGTGGTTTGATAGAGATTGGGCAAAAAACCTAGGACTAGTTCGCAAAAGTAGGTCTTTCACATATTTGTGAATATTTAATGAGCGATTTGATTGACAGCAATGGTTCTTGAGGCAAAGTTGTTCATCATGAGGAGATCTATGAAATGATATGCATATTGTGTGGATGTGTGAAACACCACGTGATTACAGAGGCAAGAAAACTCGTTAGCACCAACTAGTGGCCGATTTCTTTCAAAATTCTTACAGACCTTTAGGGCCATGAGTCGAACATGCCCAGTGAGTGTCGTTCCGATCGGCCTCTGTTAACCTTGTCTAATAGGTGCTCAAATTTCATTGGCTGATGGCAGCCATGTTTTTTGAGATACGCCAATGTCCTCATAGACCCTTATGGCACATTGGACAGAGACACTGCATACCAATTTTCAAGTCGATCGGACCAACGATTGCATAGTTATAGTCAATTTTATGTTTTTTCCACCTTATAGCGCCACCAAGTGGTCAAGCCCCGCAATTGTTTTGATTTGACCAAAGATTGAGCTTGTACATATGTTTACCGAGTTTGGTGATGATATGTCATTCCGTTCAAAAGTTATAGCCATTTTAGTAAAAATGGCCCCGCCTCTTTCGAACGTTTTGGCGCCCCTTTGCGATCGTGAGTCAAAATTTCAACTTTTTTTTGATAATTATTGATCTTCACTCTCCAGAGAACATTTCTGAACTGGTTTGGTTCCGATTGGTCGAAAAACCTAGGACTAGTTCGCAAAAGTAGGTTTTTAACAAATTTCAAAATGGCGGAAAAATTTGCATACCGGAAATGAAATCGGAGATAGCCATTTTGTTTTGATTGAGCCAAGGATTCCAATGATATAAGACACTTCAGTGTTCGACAAACGGTTTAGGAGTTATGATCGATTTCACAATTTTGTTCGCTGTAGCGCCCCCTATAGGCCGATTGGGGTGAGTCTTTGTCAGAACGTCCCCTCAGGGAGCTCTACCTTCTGGCCAAGTTTCAGCTCTCTAGGCCTTACGGTTTGGTCTGCACGATCAGTTTTAGCGGAAAAGAATAATAATAATAATCCTGACAATTACAATAGGGTTTCAGCACTGCGTGCTAGAACCCCTAAATATAGCTGCAAGCAGCAATTACCGGGGTTCGAGCATTTAAGGCCTTTAAGGTGGTATGCAAAGTCGTTCAAAATTTGGAGATTTGTCATATGATATAAAGATCTAGTGTTTGTGTGAATATATGAGCATTTTTTAAATAATTTGAGACCATTTACCATAGAAATCCTGGCTTTTTGAAGCTTATAGAGCCATCTATGGTCTGATCTCCATGAAACATTTCATGATTGTTAAGAGTCATCTGACACATGTTCTCACCAATTTTCATAACATTTTGAGTTTTCGTTTAGGTTTTATAGGCGTTTGAGTATATGTGGCCACACCCCTTTTGAAAATGACCCTGTTATAGCTAACCGAAGGACAAATTTCAACATTTTTTTGATAATTATTGATCTAGAGAGTCCAGAGAATATTACTGCCATGGTTTGATCGAGACTGAGGGAAAAACCTAGGACTAGTTCACAAAAGTAGGTTTTTAACATAATTGTGAATATTTAATGAACGATTTGATTGACAGCAATGGTTCTTGAGGCAAAGTTGGTCATCATGAGGAGATCTATCAAATGATATGAAGATCTAGTGTTTGTGTGGATATAAGTGCATTTATTTAGCCATTTGAAGCCATTTACCATACACAGCTTATGTTTTTGAAGTCTTTTTAACTGTTATAACGCCACCTATGTTCCGAGCTTCACAAAACTTTGCATGCTTATTAAGAGTCACCTGACACATGATCTCACCAATTTTTGTAAATTTTTGAGTTTTTGTTTAGGATTGATAGGCTTTTGGGTATATGTGGCCATGCCACTATTGTAAATGGCCCCATTACAGCTAACCAAAGGACAAAATTCAACATTTTTTTGATAATTATTGATCTAGAGAGTCCAGAGAATATGACTGCAGGGGTTTGATCGAGATTGAGTGAAAAACCTAGGACTAGTTCGCAAAAGTAGGTTTTTCACATATTTGTGAATAATTAATGAACGGTTTGTTTGACAGCAATGGTTCTTGAGGCAAAGTTGCTCAGCATTTGGAGATCTATCAAATGATATGCATATTGTGTGGAGGTGTGAAACACCACGTGATTACAGAGGCAAGAAAACTCGTTAGCACCAACTAGTGGCCGATTTCTTTCAAAATTATTACAGACCTTTAGGGCCATGAGTCGAACATGCCCAGTGAGTTTCGTTCCGATCGGCCTCTGTTAACCTTGTCTAATAGGTGCTCAAATTTCATTGGCTGAGGGCAGCCATGTTTTTTGAGATACGCCAATGTCCTCATAGACCCTTATGGCACATTGGACAGAGACACTGCATACCAATTTTCAGATTGATCGGACCAACAATTGCATAGTTATAGTCATTTTCATGTTTTTTCCACCTTATATTGCCACCAAGTGGTCAAGCCCCGCAATTTTTTTGATTTGACCAAAGATTGAGCTTGTACATATGTGTACCGAGTTTGGTGATGATATGTCATTCCGTTCAAAAGTTATAGCCATTTTAGTAAAAATGGCCCCGGCTCTTTCGAACGTTTTGGCGCCCCTTTGCGACCGTGAGTCAAAATTTCAACTTTTTTTTGATAATTATTGATCTTCACTCTCCAGAGAACATTTCTGCACTGGTTTGGTTCCGATCGGTCGAAAAACCTAGGACTAGTTCGCAAAAGTAGGTTTTTAACAAATTTCAAAATGGCGGAAAAATTTGCATACCGGAAATGAAATCGGAGATAGCCATTTTGTTTTGATTGAGCCAATGATTCCAATGATATAAGACACTTCAGTGTTCGACAAACGGTTTAGGAGTTATGATCGATTTCACAATTTTGTTCGCTGTAGCGCCACCTATAGGCCGATTGGGGTGAGTCTTTGTCAGAACGTCCCCTCAGGGAGCTCTACCTTCTGGCCAAGTTTCAGCTCTCTAGGCCTTACGGTTTGGTCTGCACGATCAGTGTTAGCGGAAAAGAATAATAATAATAATCCTGACAATTACAATAGGGTTTCAGCACTGCGTGCTCGAACCCCTAAATATAGCTGCAAGCAGCAATTATCGGGGTTCGAGCATTTTAATGTCTTTAAGGTGGTATGCTTAGGGTCTAGGCCAACCTGGATTCATGGCTGACAGTAAAACACATCCAAAATGGACAATATGCTCACAGAAATACACACACAGAAACTAAAAGTTTAAACTAATATATTAATACTGAATAAATATGTTTACACACAC
The DNA here is from genome assembly GCA_012976165.1 of Labeo catla. Classification (NCBI taxonomy): domain Eukaryota; kingdom Metazoa; phylum Chordata; class Actinopteri; order Cypriniformes; family Cyprinidae; genus Labeo; species Labeo catla. The sequence continues at coordinate 11,241 of VONZ01003709.1, read as the reverse complement.
AGAGACATACATGCATACACATTTTCTTGTACAGATATTTGAAATAAATGATATGGGCCAACACTTTTACTTGCAAGTATTCTCTTTGTAACAGTTTGTGTCTTTTTCAGATTTCACTGTAATCATAATGTGGCATAATTGTAAAAAACTGATATGTCTGTATGAACAAAACTGTAAGCTTTGCCTAAATGTGATTTTAAATGTTATAACAGTGATTTTATAAGTGTTAATCGATCATCAAACCTATTAAAAGCAGTTGTGTTCAGCTGAATAAGCCCATTAGTGGTCTTCTACTGACATCTAGTGGTTATTATTGCAATTTCATGCAATGTCTCATACAAACACTGAGATTTTAAACATCATAACTATTATAGTGTTATTTTTGCCCAGTCTCTCTTAAATTTTGCATATTTGTTTAGAATGAGATTATTTCTCATTTTTGTCACAGTTTTGAGACGTTGCAAGCTTTCTTTTAAAAATGTTAGGCTTTTGGGTACAGTACATTTAAAGAACATATTTAAAGAACAGTTGGATTGACAGCAGTGGTCTTAGACAAAAAATTGTTGAGAATGAGGAGAGCTATCATATGGTATGAAGATCTAGTGTTTGTGTGAAAAAATGAGCATTTGTTAGCAATTCGAGGCCAATTACAATAGAAATGTTGTGTTTTTGAAGCCTTTTTAACTGTTATAGCGCCACCTATGATCCGATGCTATGGTTGCTATGGTTTTAGGATGTAGTCCAACCTAAAATATATGGCTAACACTACAGCACATCTATGATGGACAATACAATCACAAACACAGAATATGAAATAGTTAAACTATTATATTAAAGTTCATTAAGCATTATTACACACACACACACACACACACATTTTGTTGCACATAAGAGATTTCGGTCATAAATAGTAGGTGACAAAATGCTTACTGTAAGTCTTATGTTTTTAAGAGTTTATATATCATTTTCAGGTTTCACTGTAATCATAATCTTGCATAATTGTCAAATTTAATACATCTGTATAAATGAAGTGGTAAAGTTTTACTAAATGTGATTTGAAATGATATAACATTGATTTAGTATCATCTTTGTATGAAATTAAAGCTTGAAACCATGAAAATGCACTGTTCTAGTCATTTCAGTGCCCCATTAGTGGTCTTCTACTGCCATCTAGTGGTTATAGTTGCAATTTCACGTTTTAAAGAGAGATCCATTACTTTTAAGCTTTATAACTGTTACATGGCCTTTTTGCCTAATGTCTATGAAATGTATGTTTGTTTAAAATCGTATGATGATGATTTTACTTAGGTTTGTGAAATTTTGTTTTCTTTTAGGTTTTATAGACTTTTGGGGACAGTAGCTCATGATCATCTTATTATGTGGCCACATCCATGATGGAGAATACACTCACAAACAGAAATTAAATAGTTAAACTGTTACATTAATGTTCATTAAGCATTACTGCACACATTTTGTTGCACATAAGAGATTTGTGTATTAAATGGTAGGTGCCAAAATGTTTAGTGCAAGTCTTTTTAAGATTTTATATATAATTTTCAGGTTTCACTGTAATCATAATCTTGTATTATTGTCAAATTTGATATATGTGTTTAAATGAAGTGTTAAACTTTGACTAAATGTGATTTGAAATGTTATAACAGTGATTTAGTCTTTGCATGAATTGAAATAAATGGAAAATCTGTGAATAGCACTGTTCATTTCAATGAGCCATTAGTGATCTTCTACTGCCATCTAGTGGTTATAGTTGTAATTTCATGACATTTTAAAGAGCGATGCATAGTTTTTGAGCTTTATAACTGTTACATTGCCTTTTTTTGCCTGATGTCTTTAAAATGCAGGCTGGTTTAGAATCATATGATGATGATTTGACTTAGGTTTGTGAAATTTTCTTTTCTTTTAGGTTTTATAGACTTGGGTACAGTAGATCATGATCTTATTATTAAGTGGCTATCTAAATGGTAGGGATGTGACGAGACCAGTCGGATTTCGCGAGATCTCGTGACAGTATCCTCCCACAACATTTTGCCGTGTTTACATTAGAGCTGCACTATTAATCCTTAAAATATTGAGGTGTCGATTCAAACACCAAAGCGATCTTATTCCTAAATGACAACACGTTATCTTTGTCTATTAGGACTGTTTCACATCGCCAGTGTCAGTGGAGCGTGAAAAGCAGGTTTTGTCGCTGCAATGTTAATGAATCAGAAGATCGGAGTAAATGTGAACGCAGAAAGAGCAACACAAACAGTCTTTTCAACCACATTATAATGATTATTTCTGTGTTACAGATATTTAAATAATAGAAGTACTGGGATAAAAGTTTATAGTTTGGGCATAAACACTTATTGTCTACAGTAGCGATAAAAACGAAAGTATTTTAACACGTGTATCTATTGTAACGCTTATCCTCTTCCGCCAGGAGGTGGCGACAACTGCCGTTTAAAAAAACAGTATGTCATTAAATCATTCATTCAGGAGATTTCAATAGTCAAACAAGTCTTAATGAAGTGAGACACTGTCTCCTTTATTGAATGTTTTTTTTTTTTTATTTTGTTTAAATGAATATATGTTTTTAAAAGACTTAAGCAATGAACAGTTTGTCATTTGCCATTTACCATACACAGCTTGTGTTTTTGAAGCCTTTTTAACTGTTATAGCGCCACCTATGGTCCGATCTTCGCGAAACTTTGCATGCTTGTTAAGAATCATCTGACACATGTTTTCACCAATTTTAGTAACGTTTTGAGTTTTTCTTTAGTTTTGATAGGCTTTTGGGTATATGTGGCCACGCCCCTGTTGTAAATGACCCTGTTATAGTTAACCGAAGGACAAAATTCAACATTTTGTTGATAATTATTGATCTAGAGAGTCCAGAGAATATTACTGCAGTAGTTTGATCGAGATTAAGCAAAAACCCTAGGACTAGTTCGCAAAAGTAGGTTTTTAAGATATTTGTGAATAATTAATGAACGGTTTGATTGACAGCAATGGTTCTTGAGGCAAAGGTGTTCATCATGAGGAGATCTATCAAATGATATGAAGATCTAGTGTTTGTGTGAATATTTGAGCATGTATTTTGCCATTTGAAGCCATTTACCATACACACCTTGTGTTTTTGAAGCCTTTTTAACTGTTATAGCGCCACCTATGGTCCGATCTTCACGAAACTTTGCATGCTTGTTAAGAGTCATCTGACACGTTTTCTCCAACTTTTGTAAAGTTTTGAGTGTTTGTTTAGGTTTGATAGGCTTTTGGGTATATGTGACCACGCCCCTTTTCTAAATGACCCCGTTATAGCTACCCAAAGGACAAAATTCCACATTTTTTTGATAATTATTGATCTAGAGAGTCTGGAGAACTGCGCTGCAGTGGTTTGATCGAGATTGAGCAAAAAACCTAGGACTAGTTCGCAAAAGTAGGTTCTTCACATATTTGTGAATAATTAATGAACGGTTTGATTGACAGCAATGGTGCTTGAGGCAAAGTTGTTCATCATGAGGAGATCTATCAAATGATATGCATATTGTGTGGATGTGTGAAACACCACGTGATTACAGAGCCATAAAACTCGTTAGCGCCAACTAGTGACCGATTTCTTTCAAAATTCTTACAGACGTTTAGGGCCATGAGTCGAACATGCCCAGTGAGATTCATTCCGATTGACCTTCATTAACCTTGTCTAATAGGTGCTCAAACTTCATTGGCCAATGGCAGCCATGTTTTTTGAGATACGCCAATGTCCTCATAGGCCCTTATGGCACATTGGACAGAGACACGGCATACCAATTTTCAAGTCGATCGGACTAACGATTGCATAGTTATAGTCATTTTTATGTTTTTTCAGGCTTATAGCGCCACCAAGTGGCAGAGCTGAGCAATTTTTTTTTATTTGACCAAAGATTGTGCTTATACACATGTGTCCCGAGTTTGGTGAAGATATCTCATTTGGTTCATGAGTTATAGCCATTTTAGTAAAAATGGCCCTCCACCTGACAAACTTTTTGGGGCCCTTTCGCAACGATGAGTCAAAATTTCAACTTTTTTTGATAATTATTCATATTCAGTGTCCAGAGAACATTTCTGCACTGGTTTGGTTCCGATCGGGTGAAAACCCTAGGACTAGTTCGCAAAAGTAGGTTTCGGACATTCGGCCATTTTGCGGAAAAACGGTACGTCCTAGAGCCCAAATTGCACCTGTGCACTTTTGTGCGTATTGACCCAAGGATTGCAACAATGTAAAGTTTTTGAGTCTACGACAAAAATTGTACGAGCTAGGGCCAAAAATGTAAAAAAATTTTGTTTTTTGCGCTGTAGCGCCACCTTTAGGCCGATTTGGGCGAGACTTTGTCAGAACGTCCCCACGGGGAGCTCTACCTTTTTCCCAAGTTTCAGCTCTCTAGGCCTTACGGTTTGGTCTGCACGATCAGTTTTAGCGGAAAATAATAATAATAATAATAATAATAATAAAAAAAATCCTTACAATTACAATAGGGTTTCAGTGCTACGCACTCGAACCCCTAAATATAGCTGCAAGCAGCAATTACCGGGGTTCGAGCAAATAAGGCCTTTAAGGTTATGTGGATTTAAGATGTAGTCCAACGCAAAATATATGGTTAAACACACACTAAAACACATCCATGATGGAGAATACACTCACAAACACAGAAATTAAATAGTTAAACTGTTATATTAATGTTCATTGAGCATTACTGCTTTTACACACACAGACATAATTTGTTGCCCCTTGAAGATTTGTGTAATAAATGGTAGGTGACAAAATGTTTAGTGCAAATATTGTCTTTAAGATTTTATATATCATTTTCAGGTTTCGCTGTAATCATAATCTTGTATTATTGTCAAATATGATATATCTGTATAATTTAAGTGTTAAACTTTGACTAAATGTGATTTGAAATGTTGTAACAGTGATTTAGTTTATGTATAAATTGAAATTAATTGAAAACAAGCCATGAAATGCACTGTTGTAGTCTGTTTAATGATGCATTAATGGTCTTCTACTGCCATCTAGTGGTTAAAGTTTCAATTTCATGGCGTTTTAAAAAAAGGATGCATTGTTTTAAGTTTCTAACTGTAAATTTGCCTTTTTTGCCTTATGTTGATAAAATTGTATGCTTCTTCAGAATCATATGATAATGATTTTACTTAGGTTTGTGAAATTTTGTTTTCTTTTAGGATTTATAGATTTTTGGGTACAGTAGATCATGATCTTATTATTAAGAGGTGCTGTTTTTACTGACTAAATGCAAATGTTCAACATTTTTTTGATAATTGTTGATCTAGAGGGTCAAGAGAATGTTACTACAGTGATTTTATGTATTTTGAGTTTAAAACCTAGGACTAGTTTACAAAAGTAGGTTTTTTTTTTTTAAATAATATAACATATTTAAAGAATAGTTGGATTGACAGCAATGGTCCTGGAGGCAAAGTTGTTCAGAATGAGGACATCTATATCATATGATATTAAGATCTAGTGGTTGTGTGAATATATTTGCATGTTTTTAGCAAGTTGAGGCCAATTACCATAGAAATTTTGTTTTTGAAGCCGTTTTAAATGTTATAGTGCCACCTTCATGAAACTTTGCATGCCTGTTTAGCATCATAAAAGGTTGTGTGGATTTAAGATGTAGTCCAATGTAAAATATATGGCTAACACAATAAAACACATCCATGATGGAGAATACACTCACAAACAGAAATTAAATAGTTAAACTGTTATATTGATGTTCATTAAGCATTACTACACACACACACACACACACACACACACACACACATTTTGTTGCACGTAAGAGATTTGTGTATTAAATGGTAGGTGACAAAATGTTTAGTGAAAGTCTTTTTAAGATTTTATATATAGTTTTCAGGTTTCACTGTAATCATAATCTTGTATTATTGTCAAATATGATATATGTGTTTAAATGAAGTGTTAAACTTTGACTAAATGTGATTTGAAATGTTATATAGTGATTTAGTCTTTGCATTAATTGAAATGAATGGAAAATCTGTGAATAGCACTGTTCATTTCAATGAGGCATTAGTGGTCTTCTACTGCCATCTAGTGGTTATAGTTGTAATTTCATGCCATTTTAAAGAGCGATGCATAGTTTTTGAGCTTTATAACTGTTACATTGCCTTTTTTTGCCTGATGTCTTTAAAATGCAGGCTTGTTTAGAATCATATGATGATGATTTTACTTAGGTTTGTGAAATTTTCTTTTCTTTTAGGTTTTAGAGACTCGGTACAGTAGATCATGATCTTATTATTAAGTGGCTATCTAAATGGTAGGGATGTGACGAGACCAGTCGGATTTCGCGAGATCTCGTGACAGTATCCTCCCACAACATTTTGCCATGTTTACATTAGAGCTGCACTATTAATCCTTAAAATATTGAGGCGTCGATTCAAACACCCACGCAATCTTATTACTAAATGACAACGAGTTATCTATGTCTATTAGGACTGTTTCACATCGCCAGTGTCAGTGGAGCGTGAGAAGCAGGTTTTGTCGCTGCCCATATTAATGAATCAGAAGGTCGGAGTAAATGTGAACGCAGAAAGAGCAACACAAACAGGCTTTTCAACCACATTATAATCATTATTTAGGTGTTACATATATTTAAATAATAGAAGTACTGGGATAAAAGTTTATAGTTTGGGTATAAACACTTATTGTCTACAGTAGCGATCAAAATTTTAACACGTGTATCTATTGTCACGCTTATCCTCTTCCGCCAGGAGGTGGCGACAACTGCCCGTTTAAAAAAAAAGGTATGTCATTAAATCATTCATTCAGGAAATTTCAATAGTCAAACAAGGCTTAATGAAGTGAGACACTGTCTCCTTTATTGAATGTTTTTTTTTTTTTTATTTTGTTTAAATGAATATATGTTTTTAAAAGACTTAAGCAATGAACAGTTTGTCATTTGCCATTTACCATACACAGCTTGTGTTTTTGAAGCCTTTTTAACTGGTATAGCGCCACCTATGGTCCGATCTTCACGAAACTTTGCATGCTTCTTAAGAGTCATCTGACACATGTTTTCTTCAACTTTTGTAAAGTTTTGAGTTTTTGTTTAGGGTTTATAGGCTTTTGGATATATGTGACCACGCCCCTTTTCTAAATGACCCCGTTATAGCTAACCAAAGGACAAAATTCTACATTTTTTTGATAATTATTGATCTAGAGAGTCTGGAGAAGTGCGCTGCAGTTGTTTGATCGAGATTGAGTGAAAAACCTAGGACTAGTTCGCAAAAGTAGGTTTTTCACATATATGTCAATAATTAATGAACGATTTGATTGACAGCAATAGTTCTTGAGGCAAAGTTGTTCATCATGAGGAGATCTATCAAATGATATGCATATTGTGTGGATGTGTGAAACACCACGTGATTACAGAGCCATAAAACTCGTTAGCGCCAACTAGTGGCCGATTTCTTTCAAAATTCCTACAGACCTTTAGAGCCATGAGGCGAACATGGCCAGTGAGTTTCGTTCTGATTGACCTTCGTTAACCTTGTCTAATAGGACCTCAAACTTCGTTGGTCGATGGCGGCCATGTTTTTTTAGATACGCCAATGTTCTCATAACCCCTTATGGCACATTGGACAGAGACACTGCATACCAATTTTTCAGGTTGATTGGACTGACGGTAGAGAAGTTATAGCCATTTTTATGTTTTTTCTCTATTATAGCGCCACCAAGTGGTCAAGCTCCGCAATTTTTTGGATTTGACCAAAGGCTGAGGTTTTACATATGTGTTCTGAGTTTGGTGATGATATGTCATTCTGTTCCAAAGTTATAGCCTTTTTACTAAAAGTGGCCCCGCCTCTTGTGAAGGTTTTGGCGCCCCTTTGCGACTGTGAGTGAAAAGTTAAACTTTTTTTGATAATTATTGATCTAGGGAGTCTGGAGAACTGTGCTGCAGTGGTTTGATCGAAATCGAGTGAATAACCTAAGACTAGTTTGCAAAAGTGGGTTTTTCACATATTTGTGAATATGTAATAAATGACTTGATTGACAGCAATGGTTCTTGAGGCAAAGTTGCGCAGCATGAGGAGATCTATCATATGGTATGAAGTTCTAGTGTTTTTGTGATTATATGAGCATGGTATAGCAATTTAAGGCAATTTACTTTTGAAATTTCATGTTGTTAAAGCCATTTTAACTGTCATAGCGCCACCTATGGTCCGATCCCCATGAAATTTTACATGCTTTTTAAGAGTCATGTGACACATGTTTTCTCCAACTTTTGGGAAGTTTTGAGTTTCTGTTTAGGTTTTTTAGGCTTTTGGGTATATGTGGCCACGCCCCTTTTCTAAATGACCCCGTTATAGCTAACCAAAGGACAAAATTCAACATGTTTTTGATAATTATTGATCTAGAGAGTCTGGAGAACTCCGCTGCAGTGGTTTGATCGAGATTGAGCGAAAAACCTAGGACTAGTTCGCAAAAGTAGGTTTTTAACATATTTGTTAATAATTAATGAATGATTTGATTGCCAGCAATGGTTCTTGAGGCAAAGTTGCTCAGCATGTGGAGATCTATTAAATGATATGCATATTGTGTGGATGTGTGAAACACCACGTGAGTGAGGCACGTTACAGAGTCAAAAAACTCGTTAGCGCCAACTAGTGGCCGATTTCTTTCAAAATTCTTACAGACTTTTAGGGCCTTGAGTCGAACATGCCCACCGAGTTTCGTTCTGATCGGCCTCCGTTAACCTTGTCAAATAGGTGCTCAAACTTCATTGGCCAATGGCGGCCATGTTTTTTGAGATACGGCAATGTCCTCATAGACCCTTATGGCACATTGGACAGAGACACTGCATACCAATTTTCAGGTCGATCGGACCAACAATTGCATAGTTATAGTCATTTTTATGTTTTTTCAGGCTTACAGAGCCACCAAGTGGCAGAGCTGTGCAATTTTTTTTATTTGACCAAAGATTTAGCTTATACATATGTATACCAAGTTTGGTGAAGATATCTCATTTGGTTCATGAGTTATAGCCATTTTAGTAAAAAAGGCCCCCGCCCTTACAAACTTTTTGGGGCCCTTTCGCAATGATGAGTCAAAATTTAAGATTTTTTTGATAATTATTGATATTCACTGTCCAGACAACATTTCTGCACTGGTTTGGTTCCGACCGGGCGAAAAACCTAGGACTAGTTCGCAAGAGTAGGTTTCGGATACAACACCATTTTGCGGAAAAACAGGGCTTCGTACGAAAAATCTGCACCAGTGCACTTTTGTTCGCCTTGACCCAAGGATTGCAACGATGTAAAGTTTTTGAGCCTACGACAAAAATTGTACGAGCTATGGCCAAAAATGTAAAAAAAGTTAGTTTTTTGCGCTGTAGCGCCACCTTTAGGCCGATTACGGCGAGACTTTGATAGATTCGTTCATCGGGGAGCTCTACGGTCTGGCCAAATTTCAGGTCTCTAGGCCTTACGGTTTGGTCTGCACGATCAGTTTTAGCGGAGAAAAATAATAATAATAAAAAAAATCCTTACAATTACAATAGGGTTTCAGTGCTACGCACTCGAACCCCTAAATATAGCTGCAAGCAGCAATTACCGGGGTTCGAGCATATAGGGCCTTTTAGGTGGTATGCAAAGTTGTTCAGAAGGAGGGGATATATCATACAGATATAAGTGTAAGATCTAGTGTTTGTGTGAATAGATGAGCATTTTTTAACAATTTGAGGCCATTTACCATAGAAATCTTGTTTTTAAAGCCTTTTTAACTGTTATAGCGCCACCTATGCTCCGATCTCCATGAAACTTTGCATGCTTGTTAAGAATCATCTGACACATGGTATGTCCAATTTTCGTAACGTTTTGAGTTTTCGTTTTGGTTTTATAAGGTTTTGGGTATATGTGGCCACGCCCCTATTGTAAATGGCCCCATTACAGCTAACCTAAGGACAAAATTCCACATTTTTTTGATAATTATTGATCTGGAGAGTCCAGAGAATATGACTGCAGTGGTTTGATCGAGATTGAGCAAAAAACCTAGGACTAGTTCGCAAAAGTAGGTTTTTCACATATTTGTGAATAATTAATGAACGATTTGATTGACAGCAATGGTTCTTGAGGCAAAGTTGTTCATCATGAGGAGATCTATCAAATGGTATGCATATTGTGTGGATGTGTGAAACACCACGTGATTACAGAGCCATAGAATTCGTTAGCGCCAACTAGTGGCCGATATCTTTCAAAATTCTTACAGACCTTTAGGGCCATGAGTTTAACATGCCCACCGAGTTTCGTTCCGATCGACCTCCATTAACCTTGTCAAATAGGTGCTCAAACTTCATTGGCCAATGGCGGCCATGTTTTTTGAGATACGCCAATGTCCTCATAGACACTTGTGCCCCTTTAGTCCAAGAGACTGCATACCAATTTTCAAGTCAATCGGACTAACGGCGGTGTATTTATAGCCAATAATAGGTTTTTTCAGGCTTATAGCGCCACCAAGTGGCAGAGCTGTGCAATTTTTTTTATTTGACCAAAGATTGAGCTTATGCACATGTGTACCGAGTTTAGTGTAGATATCTCATTCCATTCAAAAGTTATAGCCAAATGTAAGAATTTGGTAATGTTAGCATAGAACGTTTTGGCATTCCTATTCGACCGTGAGTCAAAATTTCAACATTTTTTTGATAATTATTGATATTCACTGTCCAGAGAACATTTCTGCACTGGTTTGGTTCCAATCGGGCGAAAAACCTAGGACTAGTTCGCAAAAGTAGGTTTCGGATATAACACCATTTTGCGGAAAAACGGTATGTCCTAGAGCAACAAACACCACAGAGCAATTTTGTGCGTACTGACCCAAGGATTGCAACGATGTAAAGTTTTTCAGTCTACGACAAAAATTGTACGAGCTATGGCCAAAAATGTCAAAAATTTTAGTTTTTTGCGCTGTAGCGCCACCTTTAGGCCGATTTGGGCGAGACTTTGTCAGAACGTCCCCACGGGGAGCTCTACCTTCTGGCCAAGTTTCAGCTCTCTAAGCCTTACGGTTTGGTCTGCACGATCAGTTTTAGCGGAAAATAATAATAATAATAATAATAATAAAAAAAATCCTTACAATTACAATAGGGTTTCAGTGCTACGCACTCGAACCCCTAAATATAGCTGCAAGCAGCAATTACCGGGGTTCGAGCATTTAAGGCCTTTAAGGTGCTATGCAAA
>VONZ01003708.1:0-17505 GCA_012976165.1 Labeo catla | reverse complement strand
GATACATTTTATATTAATAAATATTAACTTCAGATACTAGTCAGCAATCGCAAGCAGTTTGTCTCAAATAAAAAACATTTTCTGTTCATGTAAAACAGCTTGAAAAAAGTGTCAGGGCTTTAGTGTCAAATAAATACATTTCATATTTTTGTAGGCTTAGATCATACTTGACTGCGATCTTGTGGATTTGGCGTCAGATACATTTTATATTAATAAACATTAACTTCAGATATCAGTCAGCAATCGCAAGCAGTTTGTGTCAAATAAAAATATTTTTGTTCATATAAAACAGCTTGAAAAAAGTGTCAGGGCTTTGGTGTCAAATAAATACATTTCATTTTTTGTATGGTTAGGTCATACTGGGATTCAAACGTGTATTTGTGTAAGTCCAGCAGCATGCAGATGCTCGTTTATGTCAGGACTGACAGCACCGCGGACAATGGCTATTAGCTTCCTCATGACATAACATCTTGTTATTCAGCAGCATGCAGATGGGGCTGGTATGCTACAATGCTGTCCATGTAATTAACAATTACATTAAAGTGTGATAAAGACGTGGAATCGGTCAATATTCAATGTTAGTAGTGATACTTTGTACATAAATATTTCAGTTCACAGGCACTTCCGCTAAAACGATCCATGGTGAATTAGTCTGGTCTGGTTCTGTTCATCATTGATTGGGTGAGAACAGTTCAATATTACTGGCTGTGGAAATCAGCGGGCGTGGCTCATTATACTACAAGGAAAATGCTGTAAATAAGGCGCCCTTATTTATCTATAGTGTAATTCTGACCCCATTTGCTTGCCATACTTTGTTACCTCACTGACACGTCACGCCAGGCTCAATTACAAAGTGTGTGGATCGCGCTGTCCCATACCCGCTATTCATTTAGTGCAATGTTATAATTATTTCGGTCATCATGCATGTTTGTAGTTTTTTTTACATGGTGTATCCTTGTTAATTAAAGTACTACTATTAAAAACAATGACGTGTGATTGAATGGCTCTTGTCTGAATGAAAATTAAAAAACACCTTGATAAAAGGATAAAGTTCTTCCTTAACCACTAACTTTTTTTGCTGCTTGTAAACAACTTTCTCAGTTGTCAATAGCTCACATTGGTAATAAATATATATATATATATATATATATATATATGTGTGTGTATGTGTATGTGTATGTGTATGTGTGTGTGTGTGTGTTATGTGTAAGCCAGGTTAAAGAGATGGGTCTTTAATCTAGATTTAAACTGACAGAGTGTGTCTACTTCCCGAACAGTGTTGGGTAGATTGTTCCAGAGTTTGGGCGCTAGATAAGAAAATGATACAACATAACACCAAACAAGATTTGTGAAGTACATAAAAGTTTTAAAGACGATATGATGACATGAACATTATGACATTTGAAAAGGTTTTGGCGATTTGTCCTTCAGTCCGTCTGTGCATTTCTGACCCGCACATCAGATCAGTCTTGGCTAAACCTCCTCGATGCTGAGAATGCAATTTATAAAATGTTAGAATGAATTAATTTCTAAAATGTTATGATACATAAAGCCTAAAACAGGTCACAGCAGTCTAGACCCACACAGTATACTAAGCTATCAGTCATCAGCAACTTGGTAAACATGCCTGCCGGTATAAGATTTAATATGAAGCGTCCGTAACGGTCACGTCCGTAACGCATTTTATAGTTGATAAGAGCAAAGAATAGAGATGAGCTGTTGGTCATAATTAGCATGGCCATAAGTTGGCTTTGTACAGAAAGTTTCAAATTAATTGCATTAATAATTACTATTATAAACTTAACCTTAAAAATGTTACGGACGTGACAAAGCGCTGAGGCGTCCAGATATCATAAATCAAGCCCTTATAAATCCAAAAATAATGGCTGTTTAGACAAAGTGAGTTTATTTATATTTCAGGCAGGCCTCCATCTTTCTACAAAATACTTGCTGTTGACATAATAATTGGCAGTCTTTCATCTCTCATTGGAAAACATGAAATACAGTCGAATAAAAATGTAATTTTACTTAGGTGCACCTCTTGGTGGATAAACAGCGATTTCCTTCAAATTTCTATTAAAACATGTCAGTGCAGTAAAATACAGACCTTAATGCACAAATTAAGCATTCTTTTGGTAAAAACTTTATTTTTTGACGGTAAGGTGACTTTTGCACGGAATTGTCCATATTTCCTACATTTTCACAGCTATATTAGGGCTATAAGTGGTCCTAAATAAACGTGCTTAGGTTAAATTTTAACTAAATTAGGTAGACCAAACAAACCCCAACGTCTATTTTTGGGCTGAATTACATCTAAATCCGACAGACCGAACAACGATCAATTTTCAACGTCGATTTTTGGGCCAAATTTGGACAAAATTCGATCGTCTCCTCCTGTCTTTCAGCGCGTTCTTCTTTTTCAATCCGTAGACCGCGGCAGCGCAGAGTGAGAAACAGAGGACAAGGTGTGTGTTTATCAATAGATTGTTATAATATCTGCATCTGTGCGGTTCTTTGTCATAAAAGGAGCAATCGGTTCCCCATCTACTGTAGTTTTCACTGGGTTCACCCCTCATCAAACCACAGCTGACTTTATAGAACACTTTCATTTGAGAATTTAACGTCCAATATAATGCATATTCCAGTATTATTGCACATAAGGTTTGCATAGTTAAGGAAATAGGGTTGTACTAGAAATGCAAACTGTAATTTTGTGTATATATAGATAGATATAGATATAGATATATATTATAATACCCTCACTGGGGGCTGAGCCCCCCTAAAATGAAAATCCTAGAATCGCCCCTGCAAGGACCAATTTTCATCGTCGATTTTTGGGCTAAATTAGGACTAAATCCGACGGACCAAACAACAACCATTTTTCAACGTCGATTTTTGGGCTAAAAGAGGTCCATGACGGACTTGATTTAGCCCAAAAAGGGACGTCCATATGACGTTTGGTGCTGGGTGGGAAGACCTTTGCTCCTGATTGAGCCACTCAGTCAGTCCTGTAACTCTGTGTCAGCCGGTGAACATGAACACTCGTGCTGTTGTGTTGGTGTTTGTGCTGATATTTCACGGATCCAACGGCGGTAAGAAGACAAAACAATACTGAAAAAACTGCCAGTGACGGGACACGAGTGAGAACTCTCGGCTGTGTGTTCTAACGGGAGTGTTCGCGAGTGTGGCGTCGCTCGTTTCTTGTTATAGTCAGTCTGTTAAATGATTCGCGTATCAAACTACCTGTGATTGCCGTTGTTTTCAGTGTTTCTTGATAAAGATGACGCCAGCTCGGTGCTGCAGCGCGCCAGACGCGCCAACTCCGGCTTCCTTGAGGAGACGAAGCGCGAGAATCTCGAGAGCGAGTGCGTCGAAGAAATCTGCGACTATGAGGAAGTACGCGAAGTGTTCGAAGACGACACGAAGACGGTACATTACTCATCATTTTATTATTTTATTTAATTGATTTAATGTAATTAAATGTATTCATTTTTATTTAATGCATGCGAATTTGTTTTGTTCTCTTTTGCAGAAACAGTATTGGTTGAGTTACCCTAGTAAGTTTATGTGACGCCCCCCACACCTCATTTTTTTTGAATGTTGAACAATTTTATTATGTATTAGTTTTAGTACAGGTACCAAGAACGAATCCTGTAATCATAAAATGGCTAAAATGCTGTATTATTCAGGCCAGGCCTGTAGTTAGCAATGGCACTTTGTAAAGAAACGTCGCGCCTGGGGCACATAGCTGTAGACTGAATACGCAATACACACATACACGTCCAAAACATGCACTTCAAAACACATTTCAAAAAGTTTGCGTTTTTAGTCCCCTAAAATCATTATGTAAATAAACGTCCAAAACTGTTTTCTGTTTTTAGTTTAAAAAAGGTGTAATGTAAACACCCTAAAATTCTCCAGCTCTTTAAAGTCAGGTGGATTCTGATTGGCTGTCAGTAGCCGCATTTTCATTACCAAATTTCAAATTATTCGCCATTACCAAATTATTCCCATTTCCAAATTGAAATTGCAAAATTGAAAATATGCATAATGGAAACAAGTCAATTTCGCGATAACTCCCGTATATGGCAAAAAAGTTTTTATGCTTGCGCCAGGTGGTTTTTCAGGCAATTCGAAAAAGGAATATGTCTGCAAAACTGCAATGGAAACAGTTTTTTTCACATTTACAGGTCACCTGGCATACACAAAAAGGTCACATGATCATTCTTTATTGTACTATAACCTCCAAAAAAACAAGTATAGCTCTCAAGTATAAAGTACGACAGCGTTTTAGTGCCACCTTAAAAAAAAAATCTAAGATTACGAGAATAAACTCGTAATATTTCGAGAATAAACTGGAAACTACGAGAATAAAGTCGAAAGCTTACCAGAATAAAGTCGAAATGTTACGAGAATAAAGTCGAAATATTATGAGAATAAAGTCGAAATATTTCGAGAATAAACTCGTAGTAACGAGATTAAAATCGTAGTATTTTGAAAAAAAAAAGTCAAAATTACGAAAATAAAGTCGTATTTTTACGTGAATGTATTGTACGCTTCCATCCACAACACAAACCGACTGAAGCTGTCAATGCAACCATTAATTGCAATGCCCTACGGCTCGAGTTTATCATATGAATCCATATGCCACAATGCGTTGGGACCCCGGCTGAAGTACTGGCGACGTCGGAGACGTCGAGCGTGCCGGT
The DNA here is from genome assembly GCA_012976165.1 of Labeo catla. NCBI lineage: Eukaryota > Metazoa > Chordata > Actinopteri > Cypriniformes > Cyprinidae > Labeo > Labeo catla. Next base: position 12,796 of record VONZ01003708.1, on the reverse strand, counting down.
GTTCAACTCCTTCAGGATCGATTGCTTTATTTGATCATCATCGTCATAAGCCGCTTTTCCACTGTCGTGCCGAACGGTTCTTAGAACGCTGTCCGTCTCCCTTAGCATGCATATCCCCTCAGCATTTGTTGGTAACCTTATACCTGTCGTCGCCTTCTGTTTATTTTATTTTTTGCGTTGTTTATAGTTGTGCCCTTTTTTTCTGTTATTTAACGAAGTCCCAAAAACAGAAATATCTGATCATCATCCATATCTCTGTTTATATTACAATTGCGTTACCAAGGCAACGACTAAGGCATTTGTATTTACATTCCAAAGAGTTCCGTTATCAGCACCATAGTGGAAAATGAAACCGTATCCGTGCTGACTGGCCCGGATCGGCACGGAACGGAACGGTTAAGCGAAGAGAACGGTTCGGGCCAATAGTGGAAAAGCGGCTAAAGTCTCTTGAGAAACAACATATCCTCTTCGAATAGCACGCAGATGTAACCATCGATATCCGTGGAGTCGACCACTGGTCGCCATTTCAGCACAAAAGAGGCAATTTCCTCAATGTCTGTCTGATTTTTTTCTTCTGAATAAATTAAGTTTCCTACATAACCGCTGCAGTGTCTTTTTACTAATTATAAGTCCGTGCTGATGCGCCAAAAGACAAAGAATTTCCTTATTGCTAAATCCTAACCTAAAGTAGGACTTAACCAGATCCTCCACATCCATAGTTTCTCACAGTTCTGTGATTTTTCTCGAAATATTTCGACTTTATTCTCGTAACATTTCGACTTTATTCTCGTAACATTTCGACTTTATTCTCGAAATATTTCGACTTTTTTCTCGAAATATTTCGACTTTTTTTCTCGTAACATTTCGACTTTTTTCTCGTAACATTTCGACTTTATTCTTGTAGTTTCAAGTTTATTCTAGAAATATTACGAGTTTAATCTGGTAATCTTAGATTTTTTTTTTTAAGGTGGCACTAAAACGCCATCCTAATAAAGGGCTTTCCTTGCCATTTATGCTTAGACAACCCCGTATAGAGTATGGGGCCGTGACGTCAGCAACGCACTGCATTCTGGGACTTTCGGACATGGACACTACAGTCTACACTCAGACCCGTAGCCAGCCTAGCGGAAGGGGGGGCCTTTTTTTTTTTGAAAAAGTGGACCTTTTTTAGTTAATAAGTTAGTTAATTAAATGAATGACATTTTAATGCAGTGAATTCACAGATTCTTTATACTGACACATATACAAAAGGTGGGTGGACATGTGTCCCTGTAGGGGGGTCTGGGGGCATAGCCCCTCATGAGAAAATTGTATACATTTTAAAGTGAAATTCATTCATTTGGTGTACTTTAAGAACTCAAAAGTAAGAGATCCAACCTCATTGTGCAAATTGAACAAACAAAATATTGATGACAGTCTGTAAAAAAAAAGTTTTAGAACCGCCCCTGGTCAGAATGTACTGTATTCTTCCTTGACCCATACTACACCCTTCCACTGAGTTTTCTGAGCCCCCGTTCTGGGCCCCTTTCAACCTCTGAGCCCTATGCAGTCTTTCCTCCTTTTCAAAATACAAATATCAAGGAAGAATTTTATGCAGGGTTTTTTTTTTCTAATCAAATTAAAGGTTTTTTGTTTTTTAAAGACCTGCAGAAATAGAATTAATATGGAATAAGCGAGATGTCTAGTAATATATGATATCTGATATATGAACTGATATCCTGATTTACTCAGACAATGTTCATTATCAAAAACAGTAACATCTGTGAAAATTGTAACAACCTTATTTTTATATGATGAAATTATTAATAATAATTATTTACCTCAATACCATGGTATAAAAATGAAATACTGGCTTCTAGGTATTTGTATGAACAACAGTGATCTTAGTATAAATGCACAAACGCTATTAATCACAAAATACTGTAATTATATTCCATTACTCCTTTAATAGATTTAATACATGTCTACATAATAATTAACACAGTTCGATATGTCTCACAATTCTGCCGCAATACCATAGTGCAGTCAGTGTTACAGTAAAAATAATCCATATTAAATGATTCGGACTATCGTTGCGCACAGTGTTTCTCCTGTTTGTAGGCGCTGTTTCATCTGTTTAAATCGCCATGTCATTGTGTTCTTCACCGAATTCAAGCGCTTCACTCTGGATCTCACAGCGATGTTTAGTGCTTGCGAGTAAACGTATCTGCTCTAGTAAACTTGATTGAACTGTGATCCGAGCGAATAAACGGTCCGTGTGGCGCTCTTCAAACGACTACCACATTTAATCCATAACGCGATTCTTGTCTTTCCATCCCCAAATTTAAGACCTCTTGAAATTATAAGTAAGACTTTTCTTATACTAATTAAGGTATTTAATACTTTTTTGTGGCTTTAAAAGTGCGTTGCTAGTTAAAAGAACACTTATGTATTAAAAAAAACGTACATAAATACTGGACCTCTGGCTGGATGGTGTCAGGCCCCCCTGCTACGTGTCTGACACTGGGTAATAGTGGAGGTAGATGTTAAAATTTATATTGTACATTTAAAAACACATTAGAATGGAGAACGCTGTGACATGAACCACCTGCTGTCATGACCGGAGTGGAGAACGGATCTAAAATGAAGCGCAATTTTATGCTTTTCAGCTTGAAACAAACACAATGGCGAAAGCAGCTCAATGAAAATAAACAACTTCAAAATCTGGCTTTGTCGTTTGTATTTATTATTAATTACAGATTCATAATTTTTTGATCCACATGAATTTGTAAGTGTGTGTGGTACAGTAGATGGCGGCCGTATGATTTCTGTGAGTGTGTATGTGTTGTGTTCTGGCCACGACTCCGTGCTCGAAAAAACGCAATGGATTCCAATATCAGTACAATTATTCTAAGCAAGTGCAAGCAGCTCTTAAAAACATTAACCCAAATGCAGTCGTTTTTTCCTCTAGTGATTTGTGTTTATTGTCATTGTACACTATTTACCATTGTCCTAAAACATCGCGGCGCCTACCCAGAATGCAATGCGCAGTGACCTAGATTCCCAAGCTACGGCTCCAAATTGGCCATTGGGCACATTAGTCAATGCTAGTGTTTATAACAGCTGTGCTGCAACACATTTTAGAAGTGCCCCAGAAGAGTCTCTCCACGCTGCTTCACTAAGGGTACACTCATAAGCCTCCTTCGATTATAAAAAAAGCGACCAACATCCATTGCCATGACTTATTGTGAGAGGAAAACTTTGTTTTAGTTGCATAACATCAGTTAATGGAAACAGTGTCATCTCGCAATTCTTTTATCAATGTTTATAAAATATTACAAAAGTTTTGTGCACATCTGTAACGGAAATGCACCTAGTGTTTTTACTGTTCATCACATGTTTTATAGTTCTTTTTTGGACTTTTATTGGAGCAATTATTAAAACTTTAGTTATCTTAATCGTTATAGATATGGTTCTTGCTGAGGGCGGGCCACTACTGTAACAGTGACTGTGGTAAATATGGACACTCTTCTGCAGGACTGTTTTGATTTCATTAAAGATGGATTACATGTACTTCTGAATGACAGGAGTATTTACATAATATTTAAGTCAAAGGTTCTGTTTCTTCTAAATAAGTTTGTTTCAGCTGAGTTCAGGATGAACTTTTTTTATGTAGCTGTTATCTCATGTCAATGCTCACTTGATTTTGTGCACATTTTCATGTATAAATAAGATAAGGAGCCCTGCTTGACCAATCCGTGCAGGAACAATGGCACATGCATCTATCTGGCCAACACCTACTACTGTCTGTGTCCAGAAGGCTTCGAGGGCAAATACTGTGAGAAGGGTACGTGAATATCATGACATGTAAAATAACCAGCATGTTCTTTGGTGAAACCTCATATAATGTCGGTTTGGCTGGTAGGGTTTGAGGAGATACTGAAGTGTCAGTATGTGAACGGAGGCTGTGAGCAGTTCTGTGATGGTTCCGGACCCAGACGCACATGCAGCTGCACCGCAGGATACAAACTGGGAGCTGATGGGATGTCATGTGTTACTGCAGGTGGGAAAATATGGAAGAAAATGAATGACTAATGTATTTGAAACAAAAAAGCATGTTGAATTGAACTGAAAAAATAATGCACTGAATTAACAGTTTTTGCATTTTAATGCCTTGTATTTTCAGGGTTTGCATTTTTAGGTTCTGAAATTTAACAGTTGTTTATTTAAGCTGTGAATATTTCAATTTAAAAATACATTGTACAATACTGGACAAGGAAATTTCGGTCCATTTTATTTCACTTTACAAATTCGCTTCCACAAATTCAGTGGTTCAAATTTGGCAGAAAATTTGGCATTTCACATCCGGGAGCTGCAGGAATATGAGTAGAGCACCGATGCACGATCTGCAGCTGCTGTCAGTCGCTCACCAGCAGGTGGCGCAAGCGGCTGTTGATGAAGGCCAAAGCGACCAGTAGAAGCACAAGTCATTCATTCACAAAAATGGATTTGCAGAAATGGAACAAGCGCTAAACAGAATTTATGATTGTGAGGTCCAGTATCAATATGTGGAAAAGCTGATTGTGTTTACGTTTAATTCAACATCTTCGCTGCTGCTCGTTTCCCCGTAGACTACATGTAAGCAGCTTTCTCTAACGCAAAATAGATTATAATGTTGTTTTTCCTGACGCTGATGTACACAACTAACATTACCTCTGATGACGTATATTGCTTTCGGTTACTTAGTTTCCTTAACGTTGTATCATGGCTTGTGATGCTGTGACTGTGCTGTAAATACTGGGGGTTCCCTCATACGTCACACTCTGGTATTCCCCAACGATGCGCCAGTAAACTAATGCAGTGCTATAAGACCTCAGAATACACTTTATTGATGATGTGAACTATGTAGACTACAGTTAAGCAGGTGTAGAATGTGAATGAACGCGCAAGGTTTCATGCTTTTTCTGTAAAAATAAATAAATAATAATAATAATAAAAATAAATGCTTCACTATGACGGCAAATCTATGCCATTAATAACCGAGTGCACCACTGATGCTGGCACGCCCGGTAAATCACGTCCGCGAGAGGAAAACAGATCTACAAGGGAGGAAACGGGAACCGCGGAGGGGTATATAACTGCAGCCTGGAGATCTCAAAATGGGGGCAAAAACTCCAAAACGGGGTGGACACTCCAAAATAGGGCGTGGCTTCCTCCCTTTGACAGACAGGCACATGCACATTTCCCCCCCAATCCACTTAAACGCAAACTCACAGCTGATTCTAAAGGTTTTATTGGTTGTCAATCACAGTGTTGATTTCCTACACTATGCTACACAAATGCTAACCCCTAAACCTACCCCACACCTTACCCTAACCTTAACCAGTGAAACTGACTGCACAGTGGGATTGGCGCTGAATAGCGTGGCGGATAAACAGTTAATAAGATTATGCGATGTGAGATCATCAGGCTGTTCTGTAACTCCCCAAATTGGGCCTTTTTAGGTTACATCCAGCATCACTACCCACTCCTACCCTGTGAATTTCAAGCCCTGGGACACCCCCGTTGCTTAAAACAAAGCGAGAAAGTAAAGCCTTTCTCCTGCGCTTTACTGGGACGGCTCGCGGGAGATTCCCGTTTATATCATTAACCACCGGCCACAAGTTTTGGGGCTCTGCTCTCACCGAGCATATTTATTTATATAGCATAGTTTATTATATTTGAGATAAACTACAAACAATGTTTAATTTATAAAGTTCTGAAATGTAAGTCAATAACAATAGGCTGAAGCCAGAGCCAATGGGGAAAGTCTTTGCGCGACGAGACCCTGCCCCATTTTGGAGATCTCTGGTCTGCAGTTATACATACTTGTAATTTTCTGTCGAATTTGAACCACTGAATTTGTGGAAGCGAATTTGTGAAGTGAAATAAAATGGACCAAAATTTGCCTGTCTAATATTGTATAACACAATGTATTTTTAAACAGGTTGAATATTTGGGAAGTGAATTCTGGAAGGTGAATATGAATTTTTGAATTTTTAGTTGAAAATGTGGGTGAAATATTTTGAACTGAAATATTCACAGCTTAAATAAACAACTATGTTAAATTTCAGAACCTAAAAATGCAAACCTTGAAAATACAAGGCATTAAAAAAAGCACTGTTAATTCAGTGCATTATTTTTTCAGTTAGTGCAGTTCAAAATGTTTTTTTGTTTCAAATACATTTGTCATTAATTTTCTTCCATAGGAAAAGTCCTGCGTTTAAAAAAGACCAAAACTTTGCAGACCTTCAAATCTCTCCAAACTAACAAAGCATTCAAAGTACACAAGACATATAAATCTTTAAAACTCTAACAGGCAAGCTTCTGTTGATCCAGCATTCCATTGTGTTTTGTTTCCATCTGCAGTCGAATATCCATGCGGAAAGATTCCACTTCAGAAAAACGCTGTTTATTCCCTAAAACAGTTTGTGGGTGGAATTCACTGTCCCAGAGGTCACTGTCCTTGGCAGGTAACTGTAAATGTGCAAGTTGCATCGCAGCATCATGAGAATGAGCGACTGAATGATTGACAAGTGTATTATTTGTCTCAGGTGTTGATAGATTATAATGGTGAGAGTCTGTGCGGAGCGGCTCTTCTGGATGATAACTGGGTGGTAACCGCTGCACACTGCGTTCATCAGAAGGACGTAAAGCATTTGAAGGTCATCACGGGTATATGAAGCGTTTCTGTCATTCTGGGTTGTAAAATCCAGTAAATGTTACTATTGAAGGTAATGCATTACAATATTGCATTACTCCCTAAAAAAAGTAACTGATTATGTTAGTTACTTTTAATGCAAAGTAATGCATTATGTTACTTTTGCGTTACTTTTTAAATCTGGGCTGGGCTGGGCTTGTTTGTTTTTAATTTAAAATAGTTATATTGTTGGCAAATGTAAAATAAATAAACCTCAGGCATTCTGGATTGCATGATGAATAGCATACAGAAGAAGAAATTTCAACACTCTTCAGCAATAAAAAACTAATGTTATTGTATCTGGTCTTGATGCAGTGAGTTGGTTTGTCCTCAGGTGATCATGACCTGGACGTGATGGACGGCTCGGAGGAGGCGTATAATGTCGCTCGTGTGGTCATCCATGAGAACTACGACCCCGTGTCACTCGATAGCGACCTGGCCCTCCTGCAGCTGAGCGAGGAAGCCAAGCGCTCCGCGTACGCCGTGCCCGTTTGCCTGCCGACGCCACAGCTGGCGCAGGGCGAGCTCGAGGCCGTCCGCTTCCACACGCTCAGCGGATGGGGCAAGCGAACCGTGGGGGACAACATCCACCCGTCCAAAGGCCTGGAAGCCCTGTCGTCTTCCACACTGCAGCGGCAGGCCGTCCCCCTGTTGCCCGCAGCGCAGTGTGCAGTGAAGAGCGGCGTCAACGTCACCGCACACATGTTCTGCGCGGGTTACGCCGAAGGCGGCAAGAAGTCCTGCAGGGGACATGACGGCAGTCCGCTCGTCACACACTACGATGGAACGTCCTTCCTGACGGGCGTCGTGTCGTGGGGTAAAGGCTGCGATCAGCCGGGGTACTATGGGATTTACACCAAAGTGGCCAACTTCTTGAAATGGCTTGAGACGGTTATGAAAACCCCCGTCGAGCGCCTGAATATCAGCAGATCTCCAGTTGAGCCGACTGCTCACAATTAACGTCTCTACCAGAGATTTGAAATAAAACAATCAGTCTGAGTTTGTTTCTGAGTTGTCTGAGTTTGTCATTCATGCATCTGATCCTCATGTTGGTTTTAGAGATCATTCAGGTGTGTTTGAGGGACAGTTAGGCAGTCATTAACTGAAACAGCATTGATTTTCTTGCGCAGATGTCGCTCCAGTCTAATCATACACCAGATGTGACCCCGTGTAGGGTCAGATGTCAGACGTTCCGTATGTTTTGTGTATGTTATATTAATCTGATGAACAGATATGAGGTTTAGATATTCCTATAAAAGAGAGTTAACAGCCTTCATCTCTGTGATCTTTAAGAGGACAGAAAGTCTTCTTTAAATGATCAAACCTTTGACTAAGAGGATGTTCACCAGTTATCACCAGCACTTTAAGATCATTTTCTTATGTTATTCCATATTTGTAAGTCTTGTTGGATAAATGCATCTGCTAAGTGAATGCATGTAAACTCTTCATGAATCCCTTACACACATAAACACTGCACTCATTTGAGTCTTCTGTACTACATTCATAGTCATTCATAGTCAAGAGTCAAGTTACTCCCTGATAAACGTCCGCTTGCTGCGGTTCTTAAATCTCTGCATTTGTGTAGAGAACATGAAATGAACTCATCTGAGAGGATTCGTGTAGTTTTATGACCTCTACACTGAAATATCACATGTCGTGAGTGTAAATGTTGCTGCTTTTCACGTTGTCCTCTTGTCAGTTTCTCCTCCCCTTGTTCCTGCGTCTCTCTCTCCTTCCCAGTGTTCAGTTCATTGACCTTCTGTCTGTTATCTGATGATCCTCCAATGTGAAAGAGCTGAACGCTGACAAACGACAATGTCTTGGGTCTTCTGGAATTTTCTTTGCTTGTTTATAAAACACTGTGTGAGTTCTGAAGGTGAGTGCGTCGTCTCGAACGAACAGACTGAAGCTTCAGGACAAATCGTATTTCTCTGTTTCTGTCCTGAAGGTTTGTTGTTTAAGACCTAATCAATGTCAGAGTGAGTTTGACTGTGCTAAAGATCAGGTTTGGTTTATTTCACAACATTTGGCTCCTCTTCTGCTATCAGTCTCTGGTGGAGGGAGATTTTGATGACGATGATGATGATGATGATGAGGAAGATGTGTTTCTCCAGTCTTCCTAAACACTTTAGATGCCAGTAAGGTCCTGAGCCGGCGTTGGCGCTCCAACACCATGGTTGAGGAGCTGAAGAAGGGAAACATGGAGCGCCAGTGTGTTGAGGAGTGCTGCAGATATGACACCAAAGCCCTGACCCTTTTTTCAAGCTATTTTATAAGAACAGAAAATGTTTTTATTTGACAAAAACTGCTTGCGATTGCTGACTGGCATCTGAAGTTAATATTTATTAATATAAAATGTATCTGACTCCAAATCCACGAGATCGCAAACAAGTATGATCTAAACGAACAAAAATATGAAATATATTTATTTGACACCAAAGCCCTGACACTATTTTCAAGTTATTTTATATTAACAGAAAATGTTTTTATTTGACCAAAACTGCTTGCGATTGCTCACTGGTATCTGAAGTTGATATTTATTAATATAAAATGTATCTGATGCCAAATCCAAGAAATCGCAAACAAGTATAATCTAAACGTTCAAAAATATGAAATTTACTTATTTGACACCAAAGCCCTGACTCTTTTTTCAAGTCAATTTTCATTAACAGAAAATGTTTTTATTTGACACAAACTGCGCGATTGCTGACTGGCATCTGAAGTTAATATTTATTAATATAAAATGTATCTGATGCCAAATCCGAATAAACAATGATGGAACCATAAAGAAACATAAAAAAAATATTAAACGTATTTTTCCAATTTTTTTCAAGTTTTTCTTATATTAACAGAAAATGTTTTCACTTGACCAAAACTGCTTCCGATTGCTGACTGGCATCCAAAGTTAATATTTATTAATATAAAATGTATCTGACGCCAAATCCACGAGATCGCAAACAAGTATGATCTAAACGAACAAAAATATGAAATGTATTTATTTGACACCAAAGCCCTGACACTATTTTCAAGTTATTTTATATTAACAGAAAATGTTTTTATTTGACACAAACTGCTTGCGATTGCTGACTGGTATCTGAAGTTAATATTTATTAATATAAAATGTATCTGATGCCAAATCCACGAAATCGCAAACAAGTATGATCTAAACGAACAAAAATATGAAATGTATTTATTTGACACCAAAGCCCTGACTCTTTTTTCAAGTCAATTTTCATTAACAGAAAATTATTTATTTGACAAAAACGGCTTGCGATTGCTGACTGGTATCTGAAGTGAATGTATATTAATATAAAATGTATCTGACGCCAAATCCACGAGATCGCAAACAGGTATGATGGAACCGTACAGAAATATGCAAAAAAAAATTAAATGTATTTCTTTCAACTTATTTCAAGTTATTTTATATTAACAGAAAATGTTTTTATTTGACCAAAACTGCTTCCGAATGCTGACTGGTATCTGAAGTTAATATTTATTAATATAAAATATATTTCAGACCAAATCCACGAGATCGCTAACAAGTATGATTGAACCCTACAGAAATATGCAACAATATTAAATTTATTTTTCCAACTTTTTTCAAGTTTTTTTTATATTAACAGAAAATGTTTTTATTTGACCAAAACTGCTTCCGAATGCTGACTGGCATCTGAAGTTAATATTTATTAATATAAAATATATGTCAGACCAAATCCACGAGATCGCTAACAAGTATGATTGAACCCTACAGAAATATGCAACAATATTACATTTATTTTTCCAACTTTTTTCCAAGTTTTTTTTATATTAACAGAAAATGTTTTTATTTGACCAAAACTGCTTCCGATTGCTGACTGGCATCTGAAGTTAATATTTATTAATATAAAATGTATCTGAGGCCAAATCCACGAGATCGCAAACAAGTATGATCTAAACGAACAAAAATATGAAATGTATTTATTTGACACCAAAGCCCTGACACTATTTTCAAGCTTTTTTATATGAACAGAAAATGTTTTTATTTGACCAAAACTGCTTCCGATTGCTGACTGGCATTTGAAGTTAATATTTATTAATATAAAATGTATCTGACGCCAAATCCACGAGATCGCAAACAGATATGATGGAACCCTATAGAAATATGCAACACTATTAAATTTATTTTTCTAACTTTTTTCAAGTTTTTTTTTATATTAACAGAGAATGTTTTCACTTGACCAAAACTGCTTCCGATTGCTGACTGGTATCTGAAGTTAATATTTATTAATTGTTACGTGCTGTGTTGTTTTTATGTGTTTTCTCCGCTGTCTCTTCTCCTGTTTACTTTCACTTTTCGCAGTCACCCGTCATTGGTTCTATCACCCGTCAATCATCATTTACTTCTGACGTCACCCATCCTGCCACCCCCAATCGGACAAGACCCTTCCAGATAAAAGTGCACGCCGGACCACCCACAAGCCCCCCCCCCATGTTGTTGCTGTTTTGTACTGTGTTTCTCTTTGCCATCTCATATCATTTGTTATATCCCCTGTTGTTAATGTTGTTTGGTTTCCGTGTACGTTTCTGCCTAGTTATATATTGTTTTTGTTCCCTCTTCCCTCACTGTACATATTTTTGAACACACGTTATATGTTACGAGGCCGGGAGACGCGGACAGGTAAGAACGTCACGTGACATACATTGCAACACGTAGGAATCCCATCCTGTATAGTACACTAGGTTAGGGGCGAGTGCCACCCCTTGTACTTCTGTTTACTGGATAGAAAGTGTAGTTTAGTTAGGGCGTCTCAGACGCTGAAGACTTTTATTTTCTACATTTTCTTTTCATAGTCAGGATTAGTGGGAAGGGATATTAAGTTAGAGGGTTTTGGTTTTGTTATTTTCTTTAATTTAGCACCGCCCACGTCCCTTCTTCCCGTTCCCTTTGTTTTGTGTTTTGTCTACTCATAAATACTGTACATACTGTAAATATACACCACTCTTTTGGATTCTACTCCACTCTTGTACTTTTTCACATTTAATAAATAACTGTTGGTTGCACATTACTTTTGTCCGGCACACTGCTTTATGTATATGTTTTTTTTAATGTCGATATTTTTCCTAAATGTTCGACCCCAGAACCCCTAGACCACTTTGGGGTCGTAACATAATATAAAATGTATGTCAGGCCAAATCCACGAGATCGCTAACAAGTATGATTGAACCCTACAGAAATATGCAACAATATTAAATTTATTTTTCCAACTTTTTTCAAGTTTTTTTATATTAACAGAAAATGTTTTTATTTGACCAAAACCTGCTTCCGATTGCTGACTGGCATCTGAAGTTAATATTAATTAATATAAAATGTATCTGACGTGAAATCCACGAGATCGCAAAGAAGTATGATCTAAACGAACAAAAATATGAAACGTATTTATTTGACACGATAGCCCTGACACTATTTTCAAGCTGTTTTATATGAACAGAACATGTTTTTATTTGACACAAACTGCTTGCGATTGCTGACTGGCATCTGAAGTTAATATTTATTAATATAAAATGTATGTCAGACCAAATCCACGAGATCGCTAACAAGTATGATTGAACCCTACAGAAATATGCAACAATATTACATTTATTTTTCCAACTTTTTTCAAGTTTTTTTTTACATTAACAGAAAATGTTTTTATTTGACACAAACTGCTTCCGATTGCTGACTGGTATCTGAAGTTAATATTTATTAATATAAAATGTATGTCAGGCCAAATCCACGAGATCGCTAACAAGTATGATTGAACCCTACAGAAATATGCAACAATATTAAATTTATTTTTCCAACTTTTTTCAAGCTTTTTTTAACATTAACAGAAAATGTTTTTATTTGACCAAAACTGCTTCCGATTGCTGACTGGCATCCAAAGTTAATATTTATTAATATAAAATGTATCTGACGCCAAATCCACGAGATCGCAAACAAGTATGATCTAAACGAACAAAAATATGAAATGTATTTATTTGACACCAAAGCCCTGACACTATTTTCAAGCTATTTTATATGAACAGAAAATGTTTTTATTTGTCCAAAACTGCTTCCGA
>VONZ01003707.1:0-17566 GCA_012976165.1 Labeo catla | reverse complement strand
GACCAAGGAGCCATCGCTAACTGGAGCGACAGAGCAAGCGATCACCGCGGAACGAGAGGAGTGTACGTCTGACCAGGTGCGAGAGCCGGCCACAATGCCTGCGACGGTGGGAGTATCAGTGGGGCATGAGGATGCTGAGGACAGCGCAACCCACTGCACCGCCGCTGAGGGTGAGCTAAATATGGACATGGGTCATAATGTTATGGACTTGAATATTGAACTGTCAGCCTGTTTGGATTTCCCACCCACCCTCCCTCAGTCACCTCTGCTTCCTGTCAGCACCTCTGCTCACCCTCAGCTCACCATCTGTGCGGTGGGTTCGCCGAGGGTCTGCCAGTCTCCATCGGTGTCATGGTTGGAGGATCCCTCACCGTCGCCTCCAGCCTCAGAGTCCTGGACTCCGCCTCGGCCCTCCGACCCTGCGGCTCCACCCCGGCTCTCAGCTCCCTCGTCTCCACCGTCGCCCGTCGGTCCACCAGCTCCACCAGCTCCACCGGGCTCCATCGTCCCTCCGGCTCCGCCCTGGTCAGTCGTCGACCCACCTTTGCCTCAGGACTCTACTCCTCCGGCTACACCTCGTCGCTCCATCCCACCGGCTCTGTGGACCTCCTCCCTCCCACGGGCACAGCCTCGGTCCTCTGTCGCTCCGGCTCCGCCTGGGCCCTCCGGATCCTCGGTGTCGCCTAGGATCTTCGGCTCTCCGTCTCCGCCTCGGGCTCTACCACCACCTGCTCCGCCTCTGTCGGTCGGCCCCATGGAGTCGTCAGCCTTTCCTCCACCATGGCTCCTCCCTCCATCGGCTCCACCGTGGGATTCCATCTTGGCTGCGGTCTGGGTTTCACCTGGCTCCTCCTGCTCCAGCCCCTTCCGGTAACCTCCTTGGCTTCTCCCTCCGTCATCACCTCCATGGACTATTCCGCCATCACCCTGGACTCCATCTTTTGCCCTCCTCCCGGGAGTCCGTCCTCCGCCGAAGCCCCCTCCTAAGACTTTGTAGTTTGTTTTCCCTGTTTGTCGGCGCGAGGACGCGCCTTCCGGGAGGGGGAGGTAATGTCACACCCCTGGACTTTCTAGTTGGTTTCTCCCATCATCTCCCCTGCAGCTCTGTGTGTTTTGGTTTCTCCCTCATTGTCTGCACCTGTGTTGGTAATCAGTCTGTGTATATATAGCGTGTGTTTTCCCTCTTGCCTTGTCGGATGTTAATGTTACTACCCAGTGTTCCTGTGTTTCCCGTTGGATTTATTAAATGCCTTTCGTCTTATTACGTCGTTGTTCATGTGTTTCGTCTGAGCGTAACAATACTACTGTAATTCATTTATTTTAATATAGATTTCAGTAGATTTTATAACTTTATATATAATTCATTTAAATTTATTTTATTTTTACCCTACATAGGTACTACTGACATTCAATTAAAACAGACACAATAATCACAAAAATGCCAAATACTTTATTTTAAAACAATGCATGTATAACACTTAAAAATACAGTCTTAAACTGCTCAATGAAGTTGAAAAAACTGCATCTTCACCATTTCCCCTGCCTTAGGACGTTTTGCAGTGCATTATGTTGTATCCTCACAAAGAATCTATATGCAACAGAAACAATGGAGAAAAAGACATGCAGCCAAAGAATACACAGCCATCTGCAAAACCCAGGTGCTGCTCCAAAACGTGGCCACCACCTTTGCTCACCATCCACTTTGTTAGTGACAGGAATGTCTTTTCTGAAAAACAAGTAGAAGAAATGGCACACTTTTAAAAGGCAAACCCCACACAGAATACACAAACTTCTCAAAACCATAGTTGTTCTCTTACCATGAACTATCAGTCTCAGAGTGGTTGGCATGCTCGTCTTTCTGATGCTTCATTGCAGTTGCCTTTAAAACACAAACACAACAAAATCCAGTAAATCTTAAATTCCATTAATAATTATAACAAATGAATTCTAAAACTAGAAAGGCAGCTAACAGTTATTAACAGTTAATCCCCGGGCAAACGCCACGACGCTGTCCACTGCTTTAGCGTCTTCCTCTATCTCTGTATTTGGGCTCTGATGTCACAGAAAATTACAATAACGCAATGGTTATTACAGTTATTTACTGCAAAGGGATTTTGCAGTATTATACTGGGTAATATACAGTTAATAACTGTAGAAATTACAGAAATGTCTAACAGTGTTTAAATGCTTACATACATTTCATATTATTTTTATTTGGGGCTTTAAAGGGTTAGTTTATCAAAAAATATAAATTCAGTCATTATTTACTCGCCTCCACACTGTCCAATCCTTGTGTCTGTTTTTTTTTTTTCTAAACACACAAAGTGATTTTAAGTCTGTCCTGCTGGAGCCTGAGTTTCAGAAGCTTCATGACATTATTTGATGATGCTTTTGAAGCTTCTGAAACTGAGGCTCCATTGACTGATGAAACCAGCAGAACAAACTTGACGAAAATCACATCCTCAGTTTCTTTTAATCTTTTTCGAGATGCTATCGCTGGCTCTGAGCTCACTGAGGATGAGGAGGCCACAGCAATATCTGGTCCAGATGAGGAAACAAGGGCAGGTGGAGTGATGGAGGGTCTCATCCACGGCACTAGACCATTTCCAGGATGCTGCCGTGGATTTCTCCTTTCTCAGTGCACATCAGTCTGCAGACATTTCAAATCATACAAAGATGCACAAATATAATACAAAACTGTCACAGCACAATATCATTTGATCATTGTATTAGAAGTAACAAAATTATCTTACTTGATATTTTTATATCAGGTTTTCCTTCCCCCCCCCATAAATGCTGCTGCTGTCACCATTCATTACAGGTCCTGCTCCACCACAAAAGATCTGCAGCAAAGACACAGAAATCAAGTATTAGAAAAGTGATGTAATAGCTCTGTTTGAAATTACAACAATTCAAATAAACTACAGCTTAAGATTTAAAAAATGTTTAATTTATGTAATGTATACTCACTCCAATCCTTTGATGGCAGCATTCCTTTATCAGTCACTCTGCACTGGGTACGCAGACGTGGGTCTCATCTGTCCCTGTAACGTTCAGACAGGATTTTGTTACCTCTGTCATTTCTACTCCATTTATATGTTGAGGTAGTTGCTGATGTTTTAACTGACTTTGATCAACAGTACTAATGGACAAATAAAACAGATGAACTCATGTTTAGTTACTTCATGTACGTATGTTTATTTACATTACTTGCATTCAACTAAAGCACTACTGACAACAGTGAATTCTACATAATAAGCACACATAAGGTTCACCACTCACTCAGATGTATGTTTTATGTTGTGATGTGCTCATCTGCAATTCTTTTAGAACATTTTCCTGTCAGATGTTAAATAGACATTTAGTAATCATCTTTAAGATGTATATGATCTGTGTAAATCCACTTTGGAGACGTACGTGTGCTTACTGGAGCTCTACTGTTCAATATACATAATAAATCGTCTTTTCACAGCAAAAATCACAAATATACTATGCCGTTTAATGTCTGTACACCTTACTATACAGTAGGTCAACAAATACGGTTTTAACATAAGGAACCGTGTTTTGGTTTGTAATACTCACTTTTGTAAACACCCTCGTCACGGTTCTCAATCACGTTCGATGATGACGTATTGCTCTCCCGTGGACTCTTGGGATTGAAAAGTATCCATCGATGAACACTCAAGAATCTTGGCTGAAGCAG
Organism: Labeo catla; assembly: GCA_012976165.1. NCBI lineage: Eukaryota > Metazoa > Chordata > Actinopteri > Cypriniformes > Cyprinidae > Labeo > Labeo catla. The sequence goes on along the minus strand of VONZ01003707.1, from coordinate 13,863 downwards.
TAGGACATCCAGGGATTTCTCGCCTACTCTTTTAGCTTTCAAATGTATTTCTTTCTTCATGTACTCTTTTTGCCTACTATATAGAAGGTAAGTAGACATATTCGGACGCACGTTAAGTAGACGTATGTCCGAATCTCGTCAGAATTAATACTTCTGACTAATAATTCTCGCCTACTCTTTTATAAATACTAGGATTCTGACATACATATTCGCTCACCTACTGCTTTTCCCCTGCTATATAAACTAGGGGGAGTAGGCGAATTATCAAATTTCCCCCTTTTTGCCTAACATTACATTCACCGTGGATCGACCCTTGCCTGTTTACCAATTACTGTTTTGTCTTGCTCTTACATACCAGTTTGCCGATGTCTGACTCTGCCTATTTTATTACCGTGTCTCTGTCGCGCTCTAATAAAAAGTTATGCAGATGGATCCTCCCGCTTCACGTCTCCCTTGCCACGTAACAGATTTAATACGTGACAACTTCATCGAAAAGTAAAGTGCACGAAAGTAATACTAACATTATTTCTGTTTAATTTGTAGAGTCTAGTCGTGGTTAATGTTTTGTGACATAAGCTTCTCCAATTTTGTTACTCTTTAATGTGATGTGTTGTTTGTATGCTATTCTTGCATTTTTTAAATAAAGCTGGTCTGTCTCTGAAGTATTGTGCATACGCAGCTTGTGCACTCCCATTTAAATCATAAAATGTGCATCAGAATATAGTGACAACAATACTCGCAATACTCGATTAATGATTGGAAACTGTGTTTAATATGTTTTGATGAAACTTCACTGTCAGAATGAAATAAAAGTTGCCAAAGTGGGTTTTGAACCTAGGTCTCTCAATCAGAGGATACAGCTTTTCTACCTCTGGTACTGGGGAAGACAGTTTTGTAGAAAACCCACAGTGTTGGGTGTAACGCGTTACAAAGTAACGCGTTACTGTAATAATATTACTTTTTTCAGTAACTAGTAGTGTAAGGCATTACTCGTCTGAAAATGGTAATATTATTACAGTTTTCCCGAGCTAGTTACTTGCGTTACATTTGCCAGTAGCACCTTCATCACACACAAGGCACACAACACAGAGAACAGAAGGGAAGGGGAGGGGGCGTGAATGGAACAGTGATTGGTCTGGGTTTGGCACGAGGTATCATTTACCACACCGAATGGTCGACACCCGGCAGCCGGCAGCAGAGCGGCACCCGCAAAGACAGATGGGGAAAAATGGAAGCGTCAACAACGGCAAGCTCTTTTTCAGAGGAAGGTTCCCAGTAGCGCTGCACAATTAATCGTATCGCAATCGCAATGTCAGCCTGTGCGATTATATGACGGCAAAATGTTGCGATTATATTAAATAAGTTTGGACTTGAGAACACCTGCTTTTTTTTTTTTTGGATTTGGATTTGAGATTACTGACACTGACCAGAGAGAGGTACTGTGCAAGAATTAGAGGCCCTGTTTCACCTGGTATTAACATGTGTTTTCTGATGCGTCGATCTGATCACAAGTGGACAATGCTAAGTACAGGTGTAAATAGGGGTGTAAAACGTTTTCAGCTTGTCCACTTTTGACCACATCCACTTTTCAAAATCCCGTTTGTGTCCCCCTCACTTTCAAATTCGTTTGTTAAATGAATGTCTCGTATTGTAGAAAGCACGCGCAGCGCCGCTGAGAGTTCGCACGATCCTTAAAACGAAACCGAAAGTAAAACGCGCACGCGCCTTCAAAAGCAATTTTAATACCCGCTTTTAGAGAGCGGTTCCACAGTGCGCGCAAATTAGGCTACATAACATATATATGTTGTTATTTGTATGTATCCTATAATAGGTTGTGTAGTTGTCTATAGCTCTGTATCAGGCTTAAAAAAATTGGTCTCTATTTGCACTTTGAACATTGAGAGAGTAGCCTAGCCTACTTTGATTATGGCTGCACTATTGTTTGCACTTAATACAGCTATTCTTTTGTTTAGACTATTTTTATTTATACTGTTTTTATTTATATTTGTAAAAAAGATCTTAAGTTAGGAGGTCAAACGTTCTAGAAGCTCATAATTCATGTACAGTTCTAATGTCTGAAGAGAATCACATGAAGTCATACAGGAGAGACGCCAGTCAGTTGAGTTTGTAATATATGTAAATGCAGGAATGTGGTCAGAAGTGGTCGAAAGTGGACAGAAGAGATGGATTAAAACGCCAGATGTAAACGACTGTGTCTCCATTGTCCACTTGTGATCCGATTGACCAAAAACATATCCAGTCTCCTTTTCAAAAGATTTTACACAGAGTACATGTTAAATTCTTCATAAATGTCCGTTTGTTTGGGCAAAATCTTTAAAATATCTTATTTTTGTGAAACTGTGTATGTTTTTATTTTATTTAATTTAGCTATACTTTTGAGAGTTTACATTAATGCAAATGCTATTTCATTTGGTAAAAATAATTTATTTTGAAACCATTTCTAGTGAAATGCACAAATACACATTTCCACATTATCACTAATCTGTGTGTGCATTTTCTTTAAGAACCCATCAAGTTGACTCACAATACCATTTATTATAATCGCAATCGCGTATCGCAATATTGACCTCAATAATCGCAATATGAAAATTTTCCCAAATCGTGCAGCCCTAGTTCCCAGCAACAGAAAGCTAGTTTCGACGGGTGGAGATTCAGTCATTATTTTGAATATGTTCAACGGAAGGAAAATAACTTGACGGTGAAGTGCACACTCTGCCCGGGGAGAAAGCTGCTCTCCACCGCTTGTAACTCTACCTCCAACTTGAAGAAGCACCTGCAGCGACAGCACGGACACATCAAGCTCCTTGCGAAGCGACAGTGACATGAACGAGCAGCCCCATTGTACTTGATTGCACAAGTACAGTTGTTTGTAGTTATTTGTGCTAGACAGTGCCAGTCTGTTGTTGGCGTAATCAAGATCCTAAAGAACACTCCTCCTTTGTATGTTCTCCCTCCATTTGATGCATCTCAGGCAATTATAGAGTAATTAAGAAAAAAAATGTAACTAGTAATATAACTAGTTACTTTCTCCAGGGAGTAATAAAGTAAAGTAAGGCATTACTATTTTTGAGAGTAATATGTAATATGTAATATATTACTTTTTTGAGTAACTAGCCCCAACACTGAAAACCCACATGCAGAAGAAGTAGTAAACCAGGAGGCTCAGACTACTCAAGAATCAGACAGCCTTTACTCGGTTTCAATCTTCAAACACAAACAAAAATGCAATAATAACTTTACAAAACAAAAGCATTAAGAAGGGCAAGTAGCAACAGAGAAACTGAACAGCACTTATAGAACTACGGAAATTCAAACAAGGTAGGCTCAAGACTGAACACAGCGCAATGAAACGGCCAGACTTAAATAGGACAAAATACAGGTGATACAAATTAACTTAATGAGAAGTGCTAACAAAAGAGTTCACATCAGGCGGTGCCACCTGGTGGCAGGGAGAGTTCTCACAATACAGGGCAGACAGTGCCCACCAATGGCTGGGAGAGTAACTGCAGGAGGGAGCAAACAGCACTTCCTAGTGGCTGGGAGAGTCATTGCAAGAGCAAGCGGCCAGCGCTCCCTAGTAGAGTCATTGCAGGAGAAGTCTTACAATAACTTAGCCAACTAAATTTAATAACAATCACCTTCAAAACCCATGGATACAACTTGAGCAATTAGCATGCAAGGAAATTCCAGTATTAGACATGCCACGATTAAGCAACACCATCAATAAACGCAATCTATTTCTAAATACTGCAATCCAAACAACACTAACAGCTTCGTGAAAAACTAATAAAATAACCGGCCATCCCCTTTCACTACATCAATACTCATCAGTATGGAATAATCCAGACTTCATCATCAATAAACTCCCAGTAGTTAATAAAGCCTGGATGGAAAAAGGTATCCTGTGTTTACATCACCTCTACATGAACAATACCTTTATACCATTTACAGAACAATAAAAAAATCATAACTTAAACAAAAATCAAATGTTCTATTACCTACTAATAAAGAGTGCAATAACAGCTAAAATTGTACACACACAAATACAACCACAATCCTTACTGGATAATATTCAGATGATCAGCTCATCTTCAAAATCAGTAAGTAAGCTATACAACATAATATTATCTGCAGACATAACATGCTCTGTACTAAACACAAATGGGAACAGGATCTCAACATATCCACAGACACCAATTTCTGCAATCAAATCTGTAAAAATATATTTCGATTCAGCATAAATAAAAATATACAATTAATCCTGTTCTGCTCCAAGTTTATTACTATTTGTTACTTTGGCGCCACCTACTGGCAGTTCTACACAAAGTGAGTTCAAAGTGGATCACATTACTCACGCAGACAGTTATTCCTCGATCTTTGGATGCCATTGTTTGTTTCGTTTGTAAAAGCATCATCTGTAAGTTAATTCTAAGTTACATAATACTTGATTATGTATGTGATAGGTACTTTCAAAGCTTTCATTTGATGTGATTCTAGTAATAGCCTTTAGCTGTTAGCCTAGCCTTTATTGGATATGGTGATGATTTCATTCTACTTTGATAAAACAACTTGTCTATATGAGTTAATATCTGTATTCATTGCTATTTTAGTTATTTGATCATCTTATTTTTGCAAATTGATTACATCAGTTATATCTGAGCCTTTATAGACATATAAGTATCACAGTTACGTGTATGCATACTCTTTAGTTGTTGTATGATTATTTTGATTATTGTTTGTATGTTGTTTTTTAGTTTTACTCTTAATCCATAATGTACACCTTGCTGGCATCTTATTAAAGAGAAACTAAGATGAATCCTGACACGTCGATACTTTATGGGTGGAGTTTGGCTGGCTGTTGAATTGCATTCACACATGCAACGAGAACAGTACAAATCCAATACAACATTATTCACATTGAACTCAACAAAAACTTTATAAAATAGGTATAGCAGAGTCAGATAAATGGACACACTGTATGCTTGACACACCGGTGACATACTGTACTTTCATGCAATATGGCCATGTCCACCTGTCACCCAGTTCTGGAAGGAATCGTTTTAATTGTAAAATTCCAATTACCCTATCACTATGCTTGTTAGGTGACACCTCAGTAATATCCACCACAACAGAATACACTGCTCCACTGCTCTTGTCTCTAGCTATTACTAAGAAAACAATTCTCAACCACCAAACCTACCCCCTACCCCCCACTCATGGAGTGCGTGACTATCATCACCCTCTGAACTTGATAAGATTGGATAAGAAAACTGCATAATTTGTGTATTTAAATACACAACAATTATCCTGAGAACTTTGTCCCTTAATTGTATTTAAGATAATCGACGACAGAATACAGCCTTGTGGAGATCCATTGTTGTATATCAGGACACATGAGGTCAAAGGGAATGTTGTATATGCCAAAACAAGCTAAAGGTTAGATATAGTTTGATGTAATAAAAAACTGTTTCTTTCAGACCTCTGGTTGGATGACTTTGTAGAGGAACTCTTGAGGAAACTCTTTGTAGAGGATTCTTGAAATGCTTCCCAAACAATAGCGAAGGGCACTTGAAACGGACAATTTAAGACAAAAAAAAAAAATCTGTTATTGTTGTACTAGACCTATGCTGAATAATATAAGAAATTCACTTCAATTCAGCTTGACAGTGTTTTGATAGTGTTTGATGTCTTTTCTCAAACCAATTCTTCCCAACAGTTTGTCAGTTTTTTTTTTTAATTCCATTTTAAACATTAATTCATCTGTGCATGTTGTCGCATATGTTCCGAGGTATCACATGACATTACAACTTTAAAACACATTTTGAACATCCTGCTGATGTTTAAAATGTTTAAATGTGTTTCTGCTGTTTTTAAGGCAAATTAAAGAATCCAGTAACGCTTTTACTCCCACCTTAAAGGCAATTTCAGTTCACTCCACATGCATTTCTTACTGTTTCATATGCTATGGCCTCTGTATTTTGAAAAGACAACTTTGGCTGTGTTGCCCCATTTTTAATAATATAACCATATTAAACTATATAAGATAAGACTTATAAGTAATAAGTAATATATATATTACAACAGCCTTTAGAATAAATTCAATCACTCATAAATACCTATAAATAATAAATAGCATCAAGATTAGCGGTTGGTCATACACTTCATACTTCTAAGCCAACCTAGGAAGTACCGAAAATGGTTTCAAGATATTTGTGCATCTCCACTCTATCAACTGTCTTGCCGTGAATGTACACAGGCTGCACTTCACATTTTTCCTAAAATTAATCACCATCTCTTTAGTTTTAAACTTAGTACGTTCAACTCCACTCTACTGCACCACATTAACAAACTCATGGAGTGCATGACTATCATCATACTCTGAACTTGATAGCAGGGATAAGAAAACTATCATTTGTGTATTTAACTACATGACAGTTATCCTGAGAACTTTGTCCTTCATTTGTATAAGTTTATCGATGACAGTTTACAGCCTCATGGAAATCCAGTAAAATAGATGTACAAAGTGTTTCCACTAAGACAATTATTTCCTTATTTTGTCATCACACATTCCCTGACATCACATAATACTTTAGATGGTTTGAACACATTTTAAAAAATCTCCTGCTGCCTGCAGATGTAGATTTTTCAAAGAGATTAATATATTTAGTAGTGTATTTGTGTTTTATATAAGTGTATTTGTTGTATATCAGGACACATTGAGATCAAAGGGTGTGTTGTATGTGGCAAAACAAGCTGAAGGTCAGATACACTTTGATGTAACAAAGAACTGTTTTTTGTTCAGATTTCTGGTTGGATGACCTTGCAAAAAAACAAGAAGCTTCCAGATACAACAATGCATGTGATTCTAGAAATGCTTCCTGAACAATGGCAAAGGACACTTGAAACAAAGGACAATATTTGTAATATATCTAAATTGATATTGTGTGAAGGAGGTCTGTTAATAAACTAATACATAAACAAGTAGGAGTGATATTAATCTTAGAATGTATTCAAACTACGTACATATTTACAAAACACAAACACCATATATTGAATGTCTTACACAAACATGTTCAAATATTCAACCAGTTTGGGTAACACTTTATAATAATGTTCAGTTGTAAGTCATTTATAAGTGATTAGTTAATGATAAAATAATCATTGACAAATGATTAATAAGGTATATGCTAACAATTTGTGTATGTTTTGTTAATTCATTTACACGCCAATTACAAGTTCATTTACACATAATTAGTTAATGATGAACTATGTGTTTCTAATTGATTAATAAGTGATATGTTGAAAAGCACAAAAATGCAATTATTCTAAAACTATTTTCTTTTTTTAAATAATAAATTATTTGCTGTCAAGTGAATAAATGTATAAACCCTTTCTCGCATTAGCACAGACTTGTGTTCTGTGTGGAGTGTGTGGGATTTAGTGATAATGTGAACCAGTTTTACCCTCCACTGAAGATCACATCAGGTGCACAGCGCTAAAATACTCCATGTGTTTACCATCTTTACCCTCACCAGTCAGCCCTTACATTGCAGTACACACAACAAATATTAAAAACCTGTTGTGTAAACACATGAATAAATCACTTACAAATCTTTCTGCATCCCCTAATCTAAAGTGTAAACTATTCATCAGTTGTAAATGTTTTACAAACCTGCCGGTTACAGGTTGTATGGGTATACACACTGGGGGGAAAGATCTATAAATGATGAGTAAAACATTTACAACTGATGAATTGTTTACACTTTAGATTAGGGAATGCAGAAAAATTTGTAAATGATTTTTACATGATGTGATCTTCAATGGAGGGTAAACATTTCAGTGATTGTCATTTCAATTATGTATAATCAATTAATAATATATTAACTAGTAACTTATTAATCATTGACTAAGGATCTGTTTGATTACTTCATGATATTCTATTTTTGTAAAGATAACTTGCGACAGATTCGTAAATCGTTAGCATATTACTTAATCATTTGTAAACGTATAGTGATGTTTTGTAAATGATTAGTTCATCATTATCTAATCACCTGTAAATGATTTATAACTTAATCTACAAAGCATAGATAAAAAAAGTTTTTATTCAATCATCGAATAACCTTGCAATAATCACAAATTCCAGGATTCATTTCCTGATATGCACAAAAACAGAAAGAAAGGAGAAAAAGAAAAAAACATACAACACCCCTTCCCCCAGCCTGTTAATATACAATAATATACAACACAGTGACATTCAAAACAACTCTTAAATTACATTGCTTTAAGGAATAGAAGTCCTCTTGAGGTAACAGAAGAGAGGGTCCCAAATGTTGTGAAATTGTCCAATGTTGCCTTTTAAAAGATATCTGGTTCGTTCCAAGTGCAGAGTAGATATCAGTTCCTCAAGCCATAGTTTGGCAGCAGGAGGATTAACCTTTTTCCAGTCAGTAATAACTGCTTCTTAGCTGTTATCAAACAATATGTAAGGAATTTCTGTTGAGCACTGTTCAATGAATATGTATAATCAGAATGTCCTAATATAATGAGCACTGGATCTGGATCCAAGTTTACATCAAGGACTGAAAGCACTTTAAAAACCTCACACCGGAATCCCTGTATTTTATGACAGAAAATAAAACTATGAGCTAAATCGGCATCCTCTGATTTGCACTTACCACAAATAGGAGAAACATTGGAGAAAATCCTATGTAATTTCTTTTTAGAGAAGTGTAATCTCTGTAGTACCTTAAATTGAATGAGACATAATCTAGTGTTGACCGATGTTTATCAATGTCTTCCAAGCCACTTTGCCAAATGTCCTCAGAGATTCCAGTTCCCATCTCTCGCTCCCATTCCTCTCGGATCAACTTTGTAGAGAGGGAAATAGCTGCTTGTAACTTTCCATAAATTAAAGATAACTGACATTTGTTTCCCCTGAACTGTGTGAGACAATCATCAATGACTGAGGACGGGACCTAGTCTAGGGAAACATTACGTGTACGCAAGTAATTCCTTATTTGTAAAAATCTGAAAAAATGTTTTTGTGGGAGGTTATACTTCTGTTGTAATTGCATAAAGGAAGCTAAAGCCCCATCAAGATAAAGGTCCTTGACTGTGCAAATACCCATTTCCTTCCATTGATTAAAGGCTGTATCCAACCTTTGAAGGATTACAAATTTAAGAAACTGTTTAAAATATGCTGATCCTATGTTCTGACATAGCATCACGTGAAAACCTATGGTGCAGTACGTTGTATTTAGCATGAAATATGATGACATCAGACAAATGATTCTCTCAAGCAAAGTTTGTAGCAAGAGGTTCCTGCCAGTTCCTGTTCTCTTATTGTAAGTCAAATGAGCCAGATTACTGAGATGTTCACCTTTTGTTTGTAATATCTCTTGGTACCTCTGCCCAGTCTTTGAGTAGTTATGATGATTGGATTAGGACTGGTGTAAATGGTGCAGGCTGCTATACCTGAATACTTCATTTGCATGCTTTGTTTGGGGTTGTCACCCAGGTGCTTTGTCTCCAGATCTAAGCACTGCCCCCTAAATGTATATAAACTACAATGTATCACTGCCTTAGTTAGACTTTTTGATGACTGCAGTGCCAAGCAGCAAGTATCTGAATAAAGAGAAACTTCTGCTTCAAGATATCCAAAACGTCTCCTGGTCTCTAAGAAAAAAAATTCACAACACCTTCAAGGGGGAAATGATGGGTTATTTGCAATTGGAAATAAGAGAGAGAGAGATTTTATCTTGAGATATTCTCTTTTCCGTTTCCAAACACGTAACTGATTCTTTTTTGACAATACTATTAACTGCTGTTTGGTCTAATATCATTGGGGGAGAGTAGCACTGCTCCAAGATCATAAGAATGGCAGTAATCCCGTTCTATCTGAAGCCAATCTGGGGCAATAGCCGACCGTTTCAACCATAGAGAAAAAACTTGTAAATGAGTTGCCCAGTAGTAGAGGCAAAAATCCAGAAGGGCCAAACCCCCCTCATATTTGGGTTTGCAAAGATGCACTTCTTTGATTCTGTGAGAAATTAATTCCATAGAAATGGAAGAATAATCAAGTCTAGGTGTTTAAAGAAAGAATTAGGCAATAATATTGGAATATTCAAAAATAAATATAATATTTGAGGAAGAAATATAATTTTTATCACATTTATTCTGCCAATTAGGGAGATCGGGAGAGTCCTCCAATAGTGTATACAGTTCTGTAACTTAGACAACAAGGGGTTGAAATTAGCTTTGAAAAGTACAGAATAATTATAATTAAATTATTAAACCACAGTTCCCAAGTAAACAATTTTTCCCGTGGATACTTTAAACTGGGAAGAATGTATTACTGACAAATCCTTCAAACCAATGGGCATGAGTTCACTTTTTTCAAAATTAACTTCACACTACCCCAAAGGTAGTGATAGTATTGAGCATGACAGGAAGGCTCATCTGTAGTTGAGTAATATAAAGCAAAATGTCGTCTGCATACAGTGATATTTTATTAATGGTATTTGAAGTATTGAAGCCATGTATGCAAGGGTTAGATCGAATGGTTTCTGCAAGGTGCTCTACAGTTAATGCAAACAAAAGGGGTGAGAGGGGACAGCCCTGTCTGGTTCCTCTTTGAAGATAAAAAGGGTCTGAAATTGTTTTATTTGTCAAAACCCTTGCTGATGGACTACTGTATAAAATTTTAATCCAAGTTATAAACTCATCTCCCATATTAAATTTTTTCAAGGACAGCAAACAAATAATGCCACTCCACTCAGTTAAACGCCTTTTCGGCATCCAATGAGATTACAATCAAATTGTCACGGCTGCCTTAGGGTGATAAATTATATTAAATAGTCGTCTAATATTATGTATAGTGCTTTTTCCTGGAATGAATCCAATCTGATCTGTGTTAACCAATTTATTAATTAATTTACAGAGTCTGCTGACAAGTGACTTGGTTAATACTTTTTGATCGACATTAAGAAGGGAGATAGGCCTATATGTTTCGACTTCTTGTAACAAGGATGCTGAGGCGGCGTTTGAATCCAATTGCAGAAGTTTATTGCAAACGACAGCAAACATAAACGTGGAAACAGGCAGAGGGTCGATAACCAGAAAAGCAGTCCAACAGCATACAAAACATAAACGTAATCCAAGCAGCAGAGAGATAAAGCAGGCAGTGGGTCGAATACCGTGAAGTCAGTTCAGGATCAGCAAACAATCCGATAGGGGTAATCCGAAAACTCAGTAGTCCATAAACAAAGCAAGATAGCAACAGGTAATCCAACAGAGTAAATACAAACGCTCGGTAAGGCAGGTTGAACTGGCAATACTTCGCAAAGTATTGAGCACATGGCCAGTCTTTAAATAGTGACAAACAGGAAGTAACAATAGAAGCAGCAGAGGGAGCATGCAGGCAGTCCTAGGGTGAGGGCTCCCTCTGCTGGCTTGGCGTTACAGAATCCCCCCCCCCTAGGAGCGACTCCTGGCGCTCAAAACAACAACAGTCCAGGTGGGTGGGGGAACAGAGGCAAAACAGGGGGTGGGACGGAGGGCCAGGTCCATGTAGAGCAGGTGGGCCTGGATCGTGGAGCAGGGACAGACAGTGAAGCACTGGAGGACCTGGACCATGGAGCAGTGGCAGACTGTGAAGCACTGGAGGACCTGGACTGTGGAGCTGTGGCAGACAGTGGAACCTTGGAGGACCAGGGCCGTGGAGCTGTGACAGACAGTGGAAGCTTGGAGGACCATGGCCGTGGAGCTGTGGCAGACAGTGGAACCCTGGAGGACCTGAGCCGTGGAGCAATAACAGACCGTGAAATACTGGAGGGCCTGGGCCGTGGAGCAATGGCAGAGTAGGGGACCATGGTGGGGCAGGCAGAGCAGGTAGAGCAGGGAGCCATGGCGAGGCAGGCAGAGCAGGTAGAGCAGGGAGCCATGGCGAGGCAGGCAGAGCAGGCACAACAGGAAGCCATGGCGAGGCAGGCAGAGCAGGCATAACAGGGAGCCATTGCAGGGCAGGCAGAGCAGGCAGAGCAGACAGGAGCAGAGATATCCACAGTGGGACTAATGACATGCATAGCAGAGCGGTGTGTACTTGAATGATTTCTTTGGCCTTCTTGATTGTAACATGGCAGGCAGAGAGTTCATCGTGGGACGCTGCCCCCATGGGAGGATCTACAGCTTGCGCTGACACCTCTGGGGGCATGGGCGCAGATGCTTGGGCAGGTGTGGCAGGGAAGTTATAAATGGCCTTCCTGGCCGTGACAGAACAGGCAGAGTCCTCGGGGAAACGCTGCCCCTTTAGGAGGTTCTGCAGCCGGAGCTGCTGCTTCTGGGGGCATTGGCGCAGACTCTTTGACAGAAGAGGCCTCTGGCGTAGACTCGTGGACAGACGAGGCCTCTGGAGCGGTCTCGTGGACAGGCGAGACCTCTGGAGCAGACGTGTGGACAGGTGAGGCCTCTAGAACAAGTTCGTGGATAGACGAGGCTTTAGGAGCAGACTTGTGGACAGACAAGGCCTCTGGAGCACAGTGTGCAGCCCACACACTGAAAATGGCTATGGCCATTACAGGCAGCACAGTAGCTAGTGGGATGTCTGTTGACCTTGTGGGTGCTGATGCTATGGGCTTGCGGTTTGTGAATGTGGGCTCTGCGTGGCTTGGGAGCGTGGGCTCTGCGTGGCTTGGGAGCGTGGGCTCTGCGTGGTCAGCTGATACGTGAGGTGGCTTGAGAAGGTCAGAGGGGACCTGGTGAGATTCTGGTAGAACAACAGTTTTTTGACTTGACTCAGGGAGGCCTGCCGTGGCTGGACTTGACTCAGGAGCAACAGCAGCAACCTGACTTGGCTCATGAAGAGCAACCGTGGCTTGACTTGGCTCATGGACGACAGCAGCAACTTGACTTGGTTCATGGAGATCTGCTGTAACTTGGCTTGGCCCATGAAGATCAACTGTGGCTTGGCTTGACTCAGGAAACACGGCTGTGACTTTGCTTGACTTGAGGGCTACAGCTATAACTTTACTTGACACAGGAGCAATAGCTGTAACTTGATTGGACTTCGGAAGAGCAGCTCTGACCTGACTTGACACAGGAAACACAGCTTTAACGTGACTTGACGCTGGAGGGCTACAGCTATAACTTTACTTGACACAGGAGCAATAGCTGTAACTTGATTGGACTTCAGAAGAGCAGCTCTGACCTGACTTGACACAGGAAACACAGCTTTAATGTGACTTGACGCTGGAACAACAGCCGTGACCTGACTGGACTCTGAAACTTGACTTGACTCAGGAAACGCAGCTGTAACTTGACTTGACTTGGAAACTTGACTTGACTCGGGAAACACAGCTGCAACATGACTTGACTCAGGAACAACATGGCTTGACTCAGGAACAACATGGCTTGACCTAGAACAACATGGCTTTGACTCAGGAGCAACATGGCTGGACTCAGGAACAACATGGCTTGACCTCGCGGGGAACTGCTGTGACTCTTGGTTTGACCTTTCAGCTTAATTTTGGCTTGACTCATGGGGAACAGCTGCTTAATTTGGCTTGACTCGTGGGGAACAGCTGTGACTTGGCATGGCTCGTAGAGAACAGCTGTATCTTGGCTTGACTCATGGGGAACAACAGCTGTATCTTGGCTTGGCTCGTGGAACACAGCTGTGACTTGGCTTGATTCATGGGGAACAACTGTGTCCTTGCTTGACTCATGGAGAACAACAGCTGTATCTTGGCTTGGCTCGTGGAACACAGCTGTGACTTGGCTTGGTTCATGGGGAACAGCTGTGGCCTTGCTTGATTCATGGAGAACAGCTGTAACTTGGCTTGATTC
>VONZ01003706.1:0-17571 GCA_012976165.1 Labeo catla | reverse complement strand
TGTTATATCTGACATCATGAGAAAATCAGACGCTCATAGTTGAAAATAAAAGCGCTCACAAGAGTATCACAGCATTCTGAAGAATATAACTTGGTTTACAGTGAATGGATGCCATCAGAATGAGAGCAGAGAAAAACATCAAAATAATCCAAACAACTCCAGTCTATCAATTAACATCTTGAGAAGACAAAAGAAACAAATCCATCATGAGATTTTTTTTTTTACTTCAAGCCATTGCTTCCAGTTCTTCTTGTTAACAACATACATTTGCATTGATTTGAAGAAATATGGAAAGATCACAAAGTGATAATTTTAACCTTTTTATCATTTTTCTTCTACTGAAATCTCAGACGTCTGAGCTTAAGAACAGATCTCAATGATTTTACATTGCTCAGATTTTACAAAGTCAGAAATCTCATGCTTTTCATCAAATGATCTGTGCTGCATTCATTTTATACTCCTACAGCCTAACTGCAAGTTTTATTTCTCCTGAGAAAACTAAAATCTCACCCGAAGTCGTGCAATGAATTTTTATCTGGAGAAAAGCCACTGAAATGGATATCTGATGCATGCAACATAAATCCAAATAGCTTTGTGAAACACTAACACTATCTGCTTTAGAAACCATTTATTCTCATAAACTCATGAGACACAATCTAATGACAGTTTCCAGACCAGCCCGTACTCTTTCATTATCACTGTGTATTTATTCTTCAGCCATAAATAAATGGCTGTCAGCCATATAGGAAAGCCTCCCTATCGAATTCCCTCGGCTTTCTCACACACAGTTAAAACACAAGGCGACAATTACTTCCTCAATTAAAACACTTCCGAAAGCCAAACACTCCCAGCGCTCCCTAAAAATACTCCCTTCTCTTCCGCCGCCGACCCCACGTCCCGACACCGTCTGCGGGACTAAACCCTCGGGATGACTGGAGCACTAACGCGGGCCTGAGGGACAGACGGGAGGTGTATGAAAACATGAAAATGCTTCATTGACAGGCAGACGCTGAGACAGTTATTATTGCAACAGTTTATCTTGGCTGACCTCACTTACAGTCTCATGCTTCCAGAGAATGTTTCAGAGAGACAGACAGTAGTCTAACCAGTCATAAAACACAACAAATCAGCTTTTATCTTGTAGGTGAGTTTGTTTCTTCATCACATTTGGAGAAATGTAGCATTCCATCACTTGCTCACCAATGGATCCTCTGAAGTGAATGGGTGCCGTCAGAACACCCAAAGAAAGCAAGTATTGCAAAAGATCCTCCAGCCTCCCTGTGAGACGACTGATATGAAGTTTCATTTACAACATGTGACATCATGAGAATATACAGGGCCCTATGATTTCCGCAATGCGGAAAACGCAGAGGGAATCGTGGAATCCAGTCAAAAAAAAATGGAATTTACTGTATAAAGCAGAATGTCACAGAATTTGTCAAAGTTTGGATGAATTAATCAAAAGTAGGTCATTACACTCAATCAAATTATATTACTTAAATCGCTATTTGCACTATTATCTCTAAATATTAAAGGGGTCATTGGACGCTAAGTTCACTTTCACATGTCAGATCAGCTGTAACAGTCAACCCTCTTTGTTTCAATGCCGGAGCAGGAATGTAAGTTAGACAAGAATATCTCCGATTGAGTGATTGAGGTGTTGTGTTGCTGGATGTAATAATGAACACAGTGGTCGTCATTTACTCCTGACATCTGAGCCGCTGAACTGAAGATGCGGTGAATCACGTTTGTTTGTGAAGGGAATGCACCTCCTGATCTACATATATCCGTCTATGTTCGTGCAAATCATTCGTGATCCAGCTTCACTTACAGCAGAAGTGAGTATAAGGGTTTTTTTTAATGAATCTTGGCGATCGCCTTTCCTAATAAAGTGCTAGTTAGCAAGTTTAGCAGCTAAACGCAGCTAAATGCGGCTAAAGTAAACAGGCTCGTCTCTCCACAGAGAGAAGAGAGGGGCGGGGCGAGCAGAGCTCATTTGCATTTAAAGCAGCCTTGACCAAAATGAAATAATTTTTGCAGAGCTGATTTTGAAAAGGTAAAAAGGGTGTTGTTTTACACAACTATTGAGAATTTTTAACCAAAGTATATTATAGACTTTTCATAAAGACCCTAAAGAATCATATCAACTTATGGAAAATGGGCATCCAATGACCCCTTTAAGCAAAAAGACTATTTAAATATGAATTGTTCATGTTCTGTGTGTCTCTGTGTGTGTGAATGGCGCAAATGCGCGGTTTTGTTTACAACACACTGAAGTGCGTGTGACGCTCGCGGTGATTTCAGTGTTTGCTGTCTGCCAAATGAGGACATAAATACATGAACAACATTTCCAGAACTACTCTGAAGTTCCTTCATGAGCATTTTACCGTTTCTTTTGAGAGAACCTTTATCACAGAAATGCAAAGGTATTGACGGCAAACTGTCAAAATAAAAGTTTGGTTTAACTTGAAGAGATATATTACTATTGTTTAGTACAATGCAAGTAATACTACTACTTCTATTGTTACTAAAATTGTTAAAATTTTATTTTAATAAGGAATAATCACAATTTTTTGTTTGTTTGTTTAATTTAATTTTAAGTGTTTAATTTTCATTTGATTAAAAGATAAATTAAATTAATATTTTATGCCTTCATTTGATTACAAGAAAAATTTGAATATTGTAAAAAAAATGTAAAAAATTAAGTTACTTGTATACAATCGAATAATTAGACATGCTTAAACAGAATTTCGTAACAACAAAACAGAAGTTGAGAAAAAAATAAAAGATTTCAAATGGCCTCAAACATGAAATTTTTTTTTGACTTAATAAATTGATGTTAACTTGTATAAGTTTCATAATTTTAATTAATTAGACTTGCTTTTTTCAATTAAAAATGTTTATAAACCATTAAAAAATGGTTTAAAAAATGGAAAAATTTAAATGGAAAAAACGGAATTTGTAAAAAAATGTAACAGAATTTGGGAAAAAAATATAACGTATTTCATAGGGCCCTAAATATAACTTGGTTTGCAGTGAATGGGTGCCGTCAGAATGAGAACAAACACAGCTGATAAAAACATTACAATAATCCACAAGTAATCCACACCACTCCAGTCCATCAGTTAATGTCTTACGAAGCCAAAAGCTGCACGCTTGCAATAAACAAATTCATCATTAAGATGTTTTAAACTAAAATAGGAGTCGATAATCCATAATAACAATTCCTCCAGTGGTCTGGTCTGAATCAGAAAAGAAATCTGCACAGATCAAAGACTGTTTACAAGCCAAAACAGCCCAAAACTATGGAAGCCCATTTCCGCCACTGAATTAAAAAGAATTGCATGATACAAACTCGTCTCATTCTGACAGCACCCATTCACTGCAGATGAGCAGGTGATGCAATGCCATATTTCTCCAAATCTGATGAAAAACACTCTCTTTACATCTTGGATGACCTGAGGATGAAGACATTTTCATCATTTTTGGGTAAATCATTCCTTTAAACTACATGGATTCCACGCTACAAACAAATCAGGATTTATAAATGCATAAACTTTTTTTTTATGCTTCCACCAACTTTTTAAAACACTTGACCTTCCATTCCTAGCGTGATAAACAAACTTGATTATAAATGACAGTCTTTTTGACTCAATATTTGATCAGACTGCTAAGTGTTGAGATGTTTAAACAAAACTGGTTCAGTGCAAATAACTGTGTTTATTTCTAATCAAACATGCACGAACACAATGTCTGAAACTCTGACTGCCTACTATTAAACATGATATTTTCAAAATATATCATGCAACATCATCTCCATCTCAGTATGCATCGTCTGACTTTCAGAATGCACTTATCACACTCATCTTCTGCAAAAAGTCCCTTTAAATTCATTTTCTTTACGAGCTGTTTAGAGATGGTCAGATAAGACATCTTCCCATCCGAACACCCAGCGAGCTCTATAAATAAACTCTATACACACATGGTGCACGTGGACCCTCACCAGATGCCCAATTGGTCAATGATTGTTTCCTGAAGAAAAGCAGAAACACATTTCATGCAGCTTCCTTCTTCATATGCAGCTTAAACAATACATTAATACACTTGTAATATCGACATAAGATATATTTTGACCTGCTCACGCCAGCCAAAAGCTTCAGACTCTTAAAACTGGCCCATTCTTTTGCTTATTTATCTTGGGAAAACTCCAAATTCATAAATGTCTATTTCAATTTTTGAGAAGTTCCCAACTAGTACAGAATGTGAAGAGTTTAAAAATAAAGTAATTTTCCACTGGCTTTATAAACTTAAATCTATATTAAGCAAAGAACATAATTCAAAATCAAAACACTAACATAAAAGTACCAAAACAGAACTATTTTTTTCAGACATGGTGCATATATATATATATATATATATATGAGGGTTGAAATATGGAACATGCAAATATGGAAATCATCCAATATAATGGTTATCAAAGTATTCATGCTTAACTGATGTGTGTTTATTGATGCCAGATAGTGATATCTTAGAGAAAAAGGTGGCTGATGGCTGATAAATATTATTTCACACTATTTTTATTTAATTTTTTTATATTATTTAAGTGATTTAAATAATACATGCTGCAAAAACTTAAAACTATTAAATTATAAATAAATAATCTGAAAAGAAATACATTTTTGTATATATATATATATATATATATACATACATATTCATAAAATATACTAAATTACAAATAAATAAAAAAATAAATCAGTAATTTGTAAAAAAAAAAAAAAATAAATAAATAAATAAATTATTAGAAAGAACAAATATCAGCTGATATATTTGTCTTGGCATTATATCAGTCACTTATATTTATTTTGCACAATATTTAATGAAAAATATCATATAATAATAAAATAATACATAAAAATAAAAAAATTTGAAAGATTAATAAATATTTTTTAAACAATTGGCAAAAGAGAAAAATCTGTTGGCAGATTAAATAATTTAAAAAAATGCCAAATATTGATGGTTATATTTGAATATATCATTCAACCACTATAAAATACCATGTAATTAAAAACTGCGAGCATATTACTTGCACAGAACTTTTCTGAAAACATATGTAGTACCTTAAAAGTTTCCTAGACGCTCTTAAACTTGTACCCTTTCAAACCCCTCAGATTCAAGCCTGGAGCTCGGTCACAACGGACAGACAAAGAGCTTCTTCTTGGAGATCCATAAATCTCTCGGTTCAGGATTCAGCGTTCAGCTGTTAAACTTCTACTTGGACAAATAACTGCAGAAACGCTGTTCCCTTGGGGACTTTTAACCCTGACAAGGTCAAAGTAAAACACTGACCTCGTCTAAAAACATCTAGCGTGTCCGATTACACCCGTGAAGACCAGAGCGTGAACTGTGAGAGTGTGCAGTGCTGGGAAACTGAATGAATGGAGAATGAGAGTAAATGGCAGTGACAACTAAGTTACACAACTAATAAACTCTCAGGTGAGTAAACAATTAGTGGCTGACTGATGTGTTTTTAATGATCAGTGACGAAAAGAGTTTGATTCACTAATAAACTGGACATTACTATCATCTGCACAAAAGCTTTACTCAACATCTAGTCCATAAGTTTCTATCATGGAATAAAAATAAATAAATAAAAAGGCAATTGTTACTTTATTTTAAACTCACAATTCTATTTTTTTCTTTGCAACTGCAAGTTTACATCTTAGAATTCTGAGTTTACATCTCACAATTGTGACATTTGTTCTTGGAATTCTGAGTCTACATCTTGCATTTTCAATTGCATATATAAACAACAACGTCTTGCATCTTTTGCAATTCTGACTTTTCTTCTCGGAATCCTGAGTGTTCATCTCGCAATTCCAAGTTATAAGTTTGCAACTGCACGTGAGTTAATGTCTTGCATCTTTTTTCTTTCACAATTCCTACTTTTTTCTCGGAATTCTGAGTTTACATAGCAATAACATTTGTTCTTGGAAATCTGAGTTTACATCAGAGTTTACAACATTTTTTCCCGGAATTCTGAGTTTACATCTTGCAATTGGAGGTTATAAATTTACAAATGTATATATAAATTACAATGTCTTGCACCTTTTTTCTTTCACAATTCTGACTTGTTTTTTTGGAATTTTGAGTTTACAGTAGTCAACATTTGAAGTGGAAAACCTCGTCCCAAAACCAAAACAATTCCCATTCTTGTCTTACAACATCTTTGATGAACTTTTTATGATCCACTTCAAATGTTGACTACTGTATATCTAGCCTTAACAACACCTGTTCTTGGAATTCGGAGTTTACATCTCGCAATTCTGACATTTTTTTCTTGGAATTCTTAGTTTACATCCCACAATTACAAGTTATAAAGTTGCAAATGTGGGAAGTTAATGATTTTCCTTAGAATTCTGAGTTTATATTTAGCAATAACAACATTTGTTCTCTGAATTCTGAGTTTACATCTCACAATCCCTGACTTTTCCAGGCCTGGAAAACACAATTCCACATTTCCAAGTTATAAATTTGCAATTGTAAGTAAGTTTACATAGCGATAACAACATTTGTTCTTGGAATTCTGAATTTACATTTCACAATTCCAAGTTATGAATTTGCAGTTGTATATAAACTACAATGTCTTGCATCTTTTTTCTTTCACAATTCTGACTTTTTTCTCAGAATTCTGAATTTATATCTAGCAATAATAACATTTGCTCTCAGAATTCTGAGTTAACATCTTACAATTCTGACATTTTTTCTTGGAATTGTTAGTTTACATCCTGCAATTACAAGTTATAAAGTTGCAAATGTGCGTGAGTTAATGACTTACATCTTTTTTTCCCCTCACAGAATTCTGAGCGTTTATCTTGCAATGAAAGTTATAAACTTGCAATTGTGAGTGAGTTAATGTCTTGCATCTTTTTTCTTTCGCAATTCTGACTTTTTTCTCGGAATTCTGAGTTTACATAGCAATAACAACATTTCTTCTTGGAATTCTGAGTTGACATCTTGCAATTCCAAGTTATAAATTTGCAATTGTATATGTGAACTTTCATAAACTACAAAGTCCTACATCTTTTTTCTTTCACAAATTCTGACTTTTTTCTCGTAATTCTGAGTTAACATCTCGTAATTCTGACATTTTTTCTTGGAATACTTAGTTTACATCCCGCAATTACAAGTTATAAAGTTGCAAACATTTGTGAGTTTATGACTTACATCTTTTTTTCCTCACAGAATTCTGAGTTAACATCTCGCAATTCTGACATTTTTTATTGGAATTCTTAGTTTACATCCTGCAATTATGCAATTACTACAAGTTATAAAGTTGCAAATGTGTGTGAGTTAATGACTTACATCTTTTTTTTCCTCACAGAATTCTGAGCGTTTATCTTGCAATGAAAGTTATAAACTTGCAATTGTGAGTGAGTTAATGTCTTGCATCTTTCTTCTTTCGCAATTCTGACTTTTTTCTTGGAATTCTGAGTTTACATAGCAATAACAACATTTCTTCTTGGAATTCTGAGTTGACATCTTGCAATTCCAAGTTATAAATTTGCAATTGTATATGTGAACTTTCATAAACTACAAAGTCCTACATCTTTTTTCTTTCACAAATTCTGACTTTTTTCTCGTAATTCTGAGTTAACATCTCGTAATTCTGACATTTTTTCTTGGAATACTTAGTTTACATCCCGCAATTACAAGTTATAAAGTTGCAAACATTTGTGAGTTTATGACTTACATCTTATTTCCTCACAGAATTCTGAGTTAACATCTCGCAATTCTGACATTTTTTCTCGGAATTCTTAGTTTACATCCTGCAATTACAAGTTATAAAAGTGCAGTTGTGGGTGAGTTAATGACTTGCATCTTTTTTCTCTCAATTTTTCCCCATAGAATTCTGAGTTTAAATCTTGCAATTGGAAGTTATAAACTTGCAATTGTGAGTGAGTTAACCTTTTTTTCCCCAACTTTTTTCTAAAGTCACAACTGTGAAAACAAAAAGTTGCAACGACCTTTTTCATATTTTTATTCCGTGGCTAAAACATGCTTCAATACATAAGAGATTTAAAAGCAGAGCTCAACTACAAAACTCATATTCACTCTAAACTTTCCATGACTTTTAGCATTTCATTAGTTTCCTTGACTTTTAGAGGCCTGGAAAACAAGTTTTTGTGGGAAATGCTGCAAAAAGTTGTGTCATCCATAACAAATATGCAAACGAAATGTTTTCACTGGACCAACACAAGCATCATTTAGGGGTCAACAACAGCAGATAAGATGCACAAATGTTTCACTAAATCAACACCTCATCATTTGTTAATCAAAGCTCTATAAGTCCAAACCTGAACAAAGTTCAGGCGCCGTAGACAAATACTCCCTTTACAGAGTACACACAGACTTTATCAGAGACACTTTCAGCATGTCAGCTTTCATGCAAGACTGTGAAAAAGAAACCACTAATAAATGCAGAACATCCACAAACCAAAAAACATCAGTTTATATCTGAATTTATGTGGTTAAATGCAAGTTTAACAGCAACTTTAAAGGTTACAGAGTGGGTTTCAAAGGGCTTTGCTTGAGAAAACCATCTGCTTTAAAGAACCAAGAAACCAAAACTAAAAATGGATCTAAAAAACTTGTGAACTTTTCATCCATGCAGCAATTCAAGCCAAAACTTTTTTTTTTAAATACTAAACCGAATAACCTTTATTTCTAAGAGAATTCCAGCAAAGGAAAGAAACGAGTAGCTCTAACTTTAGAGTTTTTTTCTGTTTTAAAGATGTTTTATATGAAATGAGTTCAGATGATCCATCAACCTATCTATGTCTTGATATCATTCACTTAATATCATTGTGACATGGTTTGCAAACGTGGATATGAAACTAATTTAACTAATAAAAACGTAAATGTCATTAATAACAACATACGTCTGTTTACCTTTAGCAAAATATTTCCCCAAAACAAGACACAAGGACAGCAAAAACACCAAAAACGCACGCAAGTTCCTCAAATGCACACATACTGCTTTTAAAAACCAAGAAAACACCTCGAATAGCTTTAAAGATGTCATTTTGATCCAGTTTTCCAGGACTTCACGCGTTTACGCACCACAAACAATAGTTATGAGGCTTTGAATGAAGACAAAAACACTTACCGACTGTGTTCCTCGTTATTTAAGGCGTTTGCAGTTCATTCGCACCTCGCAGACATTTATATGTGTGTTATTTTCACCGGCTGTTGGTCTGAGAGACTTGGTATGATCATTTCATATGCAGCAGCACTGACTGACTGACTTCAGTCTGAACTCAAACTCCGCTGTATTAAACCACAGAAACTCCAGCAGCGGGAATGACTGTTAGCTTGAATCTAGTGACTCGAGATGGGCGGGGCTTAGCGACAGAAAGTTGCTCTAAATGTCTAAATAAAAATGTACCAACTTTGCAATGTTCACCTCGCGATTTTAATTAAATATATATGACCAATTTTGGTGTTTTTGTTCAGCTGCAAATTATTATTTGCTGATAAAGCAAGCGCGTTTAGCGTGACGTAATACGTGGTATTTTTCTGAGTGCTGTCAGGATGGGCCAATCACAGTCGTTGATGACTACTGAATTAAAAATGTTACAAATATTTGTATTTGTAAATACGTTTTTTTATATTTGTTAAATATATTTATTTAAATGAATATTTTCTAAACGTATGAACATAGGAAAACCAAGAGAGCCGGAGTGACGTGGTTCGTGTTACTTTTCTCAACGCTAATCAGGATAGGCCAATCACAGTCGTTGATATATACATATATATACATATATATATATATATATTATATATATATATATATATATAAATTTCTTAAATATATGTATTTAAATAATTATTTTTAAGCACATAAAGACAAAAAAAAATAAAACTCTTTTGTCATTCAACTTTAAATATTTCCTTTCAGCAAGACATTTCCCTCAAAACAAAGCACGACCAGAACATTAACATTTAAATTTCAGTTTAAGTATCTTCAACGCGCAGTTTAGTTCTACTAGTAAGAATAACTTTAGTGTTATTTCGTTGCAAATTAACCGCTGCTTAACCAAGAGCGCCAGGGTGTCATGGTTCGTGTTACTTTTCTCAGCGCTGATAAGAATGAACCAATCACAGTCGAGTTTGATTACTTAAAATGGATAGACGTTGAAAATCGTTTTAGTAGAGATCGCTGTGCGGGTTTCTGTCTGCAAATCAGGTAAGATATACAAGTTCACGAAATTTAGCTTACAATCAAATAAAGCCGTCCTGAGATTGCATGAGTAGTGTAATAAAGACTTTCTTAGACTAAAAAAAGGAAAGGAACGTTAAGGAAACGTTGTTCGCACCACGTTTTATTCGTTTGTTTTGTTGTTATAGTTACTAAACCATATATATTTGATCCCAAAGCATTAACTATTAACATTAGTCCTCTTCTCACTAAGAAATTGATTTGTAGATTTTCGTTTTGAGTTAATGGCGCCCTCTGCAGGCTATTTAATAGCACAATCTCCTGTTTCTACAAATAAAATAAAGTAAAAAAAAAAACATAGAATATAAAATATATATATATATATATATATATATATATATATAAACAAAATAAAAATAAAATAAAACACACACACAGTATGTACATATCAGTTTTATTGAGACTTTCCAAGATTAATAGTTTAGACATCAGGCAAGTTCTTGATACACATTAAAAAAAAGTCTATGTACAAATCTGCATTATGGGAATATGATTTTTCACCATAAATGTCATTTCTGAATCAAAAACTTCAGTTTACTTAAAAAAAAAAAAAAAAAAAAAAAAAAAATCTAATAATAAAAAAAAGAGCATTTAAAAACAAAACTAAACTAAAATAAAACTTCTAATGTAATAGATAATGAAAAACCAAACAGCAGCTTACACATCGAAACAAAGAGCCATAAATCAGCATATCTCAGATCTTAAACTAAAACATCAAAAACTAATTTCTAAGTCTTAATGCAATGTTTACATGGCTTTATGAATAACTGATGAAAGGCAGCATTTCAGATAAAAACAAAAACAATCCGGTCTTCAAACTAAATGGCTCAAGAATTTTGATTCTTATTTTTTTGTCATAAAAACTGACTTTATTATATGCAACACATATTTAACCCTGAGCAAAATCCAACAAGCTAAAATATAAAGCAAAGGCCAGAAATAAGAAAAGTGAAAAAGTCGCTGGTAAAGTTGTTTTAAACTTAAAATAAGCAAATCAAACAAGTTTTTTGCACAGTTACCAGCCTGTCTACTCAAAACGAATGACTGAAGAAACCAAACAGTTATTGCATATACAATTCCTTTTCACATCAAACTCCAGCAGATGTCCAGTTAGACTGAGTTAAAGCTCAGATGGGTTTGGTTGTGCTGTTGTAGACGAGTTTCTCTGAATCCTCGTAGGCATGAACGTGACCGCCGTTCACAGCCACACGCTGGTGTTTGTTTCTGCTCTTCTTCTTGCCCTTCAGGAGACAGCATGCGATTACAACCAGCAGGACGATGATGGCTAAGCCCAGTATGATGGCGATCGTGACGACAACTGAACAGAGACAGGAGAGTCACATCACATCAACACATCTGGGTTTGTCAGGAGATTCTTACAAAGATTCTTACAATCAAAGAGACTGCAGACTGTGAAGCAATCTATGGTGATCTACTGAACATTTTTCCATTTCCCATACGCTCAACATTCATCTTTTAAAGTAAAGCGTGCAAAGAACAGTGTTGTCACGATACCAAAATTTTGACTTTCATACAATACCTGAATAAAATATCACGATACTACTACCGATATTACGATAAAACACAGAACAACAGAAAAAGTAATTGAATAATAGATGATCCAAATAGAGATCATAGTTATTTCATCTATTAAAACTAAGCATTTCATCCCCCTTAAAAAAAAAAAAAGAATAAATAAATAAAATAATAAATCACATGCCAGTGCCACAGCACAGGATTATGGTGAACAACTACCGAACCTACAGGTTTGTAGAGATCTTTGCTATATTGGTAAGTTAGTAGTGTCACACGATATACCGGTACTTAAAAAGTATCACGATACCCTGCTTTTAAAAACGGTTCGATTCTGTATTTTGAAGAATGCATTTTAATAAGAGCCGTATTTCTGCGTGTCTGTGTTAGTGAATGGCGCAGACGCAGAGTTTTGTTTACACACATACGTGTGACGCTCGCAGTGTTTTCAGCCTTTGCCGCCTCAATATATGAATACCTGAACACATGAACATCATCTCTAGAACTGCTCTATGAGTCACTTCATGAGCATTTTACCGTTTCTTTTGCGGAAACTATCGTCATATAATGAAGACCCTAAATGCCTTCACAGCAAACCGTCAAAATGAAAGTTGACAGTCAGAAATATATTAATATATTTCTTAATGTAAAGATACTACTACTACTACTAATAAAAAATAATAATTAAAACAATGTTTAAGGAATATTTACCAGAAGAAAAAAAAAATGTTTACCAGAATTTATTTACCAGAAAATTGTAAATACACACAGTATTTCTGAAAAATAAATAAATAAATAAATGAATAAATAAATAGCATATAATAAGTTAATTCTTTATCAAATCTAATTATCCTTTATAAATTAGTTAGACATGCTTTTGATTATTAAAATGTAATGAAACGATTAAAACAGAATCCAGAAAATGAATGGAAAGCAGAGATTCACAAACAAAACCGAATTTGAGAAAAATAATAAAATGTATTTCATAGGGCCTTAAAAACATGGCATTTTTGTTAAACTTTTAATAAATTGCTGTTAAATTCTGCAAGTTTGATGATTTTAATTAATTAGACATGCTTTTGGATACATACATTTTTTAATGTAACCATTAAAATAGAGCCTAGAAAATTAAAATGGAATTTAGGAAAAATAAAACTGATTTCATAGGGCCCTCTTTATTTCATTTGTCTTTGTTTTATTGTAGTTGTCCTTTAGTTTGTTACTTGCATCTAAGTTCTTATTATTGTTAACAAAGATAAAATAAGAAAACATGACTGTCATGATATAAATTGTAGTTGTGAAATAAACTGACTATATCATGAAATAAGATTTGGCTTTATATTTTAAGCTAACTTACCAATATAGCAAAGATCTCTACATACCTAGCTTCGGTAGTTGTTTACCATAATCCTGTGTAGTGGTACATGTGATTATTATTATTTTATTATTATTTTTTATGTTTTAAAGGGGGGATGAAATGCTTTGTTTTAATAGATAAAATAACTATGATCTCCATTTGGATCAT
Organism: Labeo catla; assembly: GCA_012976165.1. Taxonomy (NCBI): domain Eukaryota; kingdom Metazoa; phylum Chordata; class Actinopteri; order Cypriniformes; family Cyprinidae; genus Labeo; species Labeo catla. Next base: position 4,231 of record VONZ01003706.1, on the reverse strand, counting down.
CTATTATTCAATTACTTTTCCTGTTGTTCTATGTTTTTTTTCGTAGTATCAACTCAGTAGTAGTATCGTAATATTTTAGTCAGGTATCGTATCAAAGTCAAAATGTTGGTATCGTGACAACGCTATAAATTATAACACTATAATCTAGATGCAAGTAAACTAAAAGACAACTACAATCAAACAAATGAAACAAAGAGGAAATAAAGAGCTGTATTTTTTCCTAAATTCCATTTTAATTTTTCTAGACTCTATTTTAATGGTTACATTAAAAAAATATTTATCAAAAAGCATGTCTAATTAATTGAAATCATGAAACTTGCAGAATTTAACAGCAATTTATTAAAAGTTTAACAAAAATGACATGTTTTTAAGGCCCTATGAAATTCAAATTCAACTTCAGTTTTGTTTGTGAATTTCATTTTTCCATTAATTTTCTGGATTGTATTTTAATCGTTTCATTACATTTTAATAATCAAAAGCATGTCTAATGAATTTATAAAGGATAATTAGATTTGATGTAGAATTCATTTATTATTGGCTATAATTTCTTTTCTCTTTTTTTTTTTTTTCAGAAATACTGTGTTGTATATTTACAATTTTCTAGTAAACAAATTCTGGTAAATATTTTTTTCTGGTAAATATTCCTTAAACATTGTTTATTAGTAGTAGCAGTACTATTTTTACATTCAGTAATATATTCATATATTTCTGACTGTCAAGTTAAACCGAATTTTTATTTTGACGGTTTGCTGCGAAGACCTTTAGGGTCTTCATTATATGATGATAGTTTCCGCAAAAGAAACGGTAAAATGCTCATGAAGTGACTCATAGAGCAGTTCTAGAGATGATGTTCATGTGTTCAGGTATTCATATATTGAGGCGGCAAAGGCTGAAAACACTGCGAGCGTCACACGTATGTGTGTAAACAAAACTCTGCGTCTGCGCCATTCACTAACACAGACACGCAGAAATACGGCTCTTATTAAAATGCATTCTTCAAGTACCGGTACTAGCAAAATACGGAATCGAACCGTTTTTAAAAGCAGGGTATCGCGATACTTTTTAAGTACCGGTATATCGTGTGACACTAGCAAGGAATGATATTTCTGCTGTTTATTATGAAGCGTGTTTTGTGTACGCAAAGATACCTGTGTCATTCGTGTCTTTTTGCTTCTCAAACTGAGCTTGTCTGGCAAACATGTCAGCCTCTGAAACACAATGAACATGGACATCATGATTTGCAGGAGAAACAGTAAGGAAAAAAAAAAAAAAGTTTTACAGTCAATAATTGCAAACAACCATTTAATCAGATATAGTTGGATTGAAAAAAAACAAAACAAAAAAAAAACACATTTAAGGCTTTTAAGACTTTTTTTAAAAGCTGCACAAATAAAATGAAGAGCATATAGGGTACTTTAAACACTAATCATACAGTAAAACTCACCAGTCACTCCGTTGCATGACATCTTGCACTTTTCCTCTGTTTCAAAGCGGTTTTCATTCCCATCACAGCCGCCCCAGTTGAAGCGGTTACAGCTCTTTTCATACGGATTGTAGTACCAGTTGGTGTGACTGGCACGACAGGGTCCCGTTACCGGCGGCATCACGCAATGAGCTGAAAGAGTCAAACACGTCACTATTAATTCGTGATCATTTTCATAATGCAACAGTATTGTATTATTAGAAATCGCTTCAAAAACAAAAATTAAACAATAAGTATGACAACAAATATATGAAACTAATTCTAAAAAAGACAAACAGATAAATAAAAATATAGTAATATAACAAAATAGCAAAAATAAAGCAAGCACATCATGCAAAGTATGCAATCATATCAACTTTAAAAACAAAAAGAGAAAGAAAAATAAAAGCACATACTTTGTTAACCTGGCAACACATTCCTTACTAAAAAAAACCTATGGTAACCACAAATTAACCAAGGTTTTGCTATACTAACCATAGTTTAACAATGGTACTTGCACACATTTGGTTGTGCAAAAACACGGTTACTACACTTTTACTTTATTAAAACCACTGTTAATTTACTTAAGGATTAAGGGATATGTATTTGTGTATACTTTTAAAATATTTTTTCTTTGGTTGGTTTTTATAACTCTTCTTACTTAATGGTTTGATGTTTTCTACTGTTTAACAGAAAAAAAAATCGGAAAAAAAGATCTGCGAACACGCTCAGACGTCCCGATCTGAATCAAATGATTCAAACATCCGATCTGTATTTTAATATGTATTTTAAATATGTATTTTAGTCTCCAAACATCCGATCTGAATCAAATGATCTATGAGCCTCCGGCTTCCAAACATCCGATCTGACCAAATGATTCAAGGAGCCTGCTCCAAACATCCGATCTGAATTAATGATCATGAAAGCCCGCCTAAACATCCGATCTGAATCAAATGATTCATGGTGCCCGGCCTTCCAAACATCCGACATCTGTTTTAATGTCTTTTAAATATGTATTTTTAGTTCCCAAACATCCGAATCTGAATCAAATGATTCGCGAGCCCGCCTAAACATCTCGGATCTGAATCAATGATTCGCGAGTCTACCTAAACATCCGGGATCTGAATCAAATGATTCATGAGCTCCGCCTTCCAAACATCCGATCTGTTTAATGTCTTTAAATATGTATTTTGAAGCCTCCAAACATCCGACCTGAACTAAATGATTCGCTAACCCGGCTTCCAAACATCCGACATCTGTATTTTAATATGTATTTTAAATATGTATTTTAGACTCCAAACATCCGATCTGAATCAAATGATTCATGAAATTCGGCTTCCAAACATCCAATCTGTTTTAATGTCTTTTAAATATGTATTTAGCCTCCAAACATCCGGAATTTGAACTAAATGATTCATAACTCCGCCTTCCAAACATCCGGATCTGTATTTTAATATGTATTTTAAATATGTATTTTATTCCAAACATCCGATCTGAATCAAATGATTCATGCAGCCCGGCCTAAACATCCATCTGTTTCCATTATGTCTTTTAAATACGTATTTTAGCCTCCAAACATCCGGACCTGAACTAAATGATTCGGCGAACCTAAACTTCCGGGATCTGTATTTTAATATGTATTTTAAATATGTATTTTAGACTTCCAACATCCGATCTGAATCAAATGATTCTAACGCCTCCAAACATCCGATCTGTTTTAATATGTCTTTTAAATATGTTTGTAGCCTCCAAACATCCGGACCTGAACCAAATGATTCGCGAACCCGCTCCAAACATCCGATCTGAATCAAATGATTCGCTAAATCGCTCCAAATCATTAAATTGAAATGATTCGCGAACACACTCCAAAGTTCTGATCTAAAACAAATCATTTGCGATACGCGCCCGAAGTTCCGATCTGAATCAAATGATTCACGATACGCGATTTGAAGTCCCGATCTAAATCAAATGATTAGCGATTTGAAGTCCCAATATGAATCAAATGATTTGATGATACACAAATCAAATGACTCCCGAGACCACTCCGAAGTTACGATCTAAAACAAATGATTCCCGATCCGCGATTTTAAGTCCCAATCTCAATCAAATGATTCGCGATCTGACTGGAGCACTTCGAAAGAGTGAATCATTTTGGGACGCAATGGTTAAACTGATTCGGAGTTTCAAAAAGCTTTTTAAAATGCATATCACAAAAAAATTAAATAATTAGTTTTTCAAAAATATTTTTAAACATGTATTTAAGGTTTACACATATCATAAAAAGTAAATAGAAAAGAAAAACAGTGGTGAGCTTTTAAAGATAAAATTATAAAGCAAAAATATTTAAAAATCTATATTTTTCATGTATGCATATATCATAATACATGAACTTTTAGGTTTGCATAACAAAATAAAAATTAAATACAGTGATAAAATTATACTCAGTAAATACTTGGAGACCTGTTTAAAGTAAAAAGTCAAAAATATGAAATATAAATCACCTTTGCTTTTGTCCACAGGAATATCCAGCAGTCGACGGAACTTACTGTCCACTGAACAGAAAGACAAGAAAACTTAGATGAATCCATTTATTTCAAACATTAAACTAATAAATGGCCTGAACCTTATTTCAACCTCCAATTAAAGTACATTTAAAAAAAAAGTATGACTTCATGCGCTTTAATAGAAGTTTTCCAATGTCAAATGTTGACATCGCTTAATAACGACTTAAAAACAACAAACAAAGCTTTAGTGTGACTTTAGATGACT
>VONZ01003705.1:0-17575 GCA_012976165.1 Labeo catla | reverse complement strand
CTTTTTTTTTTAATAAATTGTAGCCATTCTTTTTTTCTTTGGCATCGTCTTTGCCTTCAAATGTTGCTACATTCAAATTACTGTAGTCATCACCTAGCAGCTATAATGCTTTGGGGGCAGCCGTGGCTTAAGTCTCAGGTCCGGCAGGGACCGAAGGTGGGGGAAGTGAATCTACAGCGCTCTCTCCACCCTCAATACCATGACTGAGGTGAGTCCCTTGAGCAAGGCACTGAACCCCCAACTGCTCTCCAGGCGCAGCAGCAATAGCAATATGGCTGTCCACTGCTCTGTCTGTCTGTCTGTCTGTCTGTCTGTCTGTCTGTCTGTCTGTCTGTCTGTCTGTCTGTCTTCGTCTGTCTGTCTGGTTCGTCTGTCTGTCTGTCGCCGTCTGTCTGTTCCTGGTTCGTCTGTCTGTCTGTCTGTTCAAGTCTTCAGTCTGTCTGTCTGTGCGTGCACCTGGTATTTATCACGTTATGGGGACCAAATGTCCCCACAAGGATAGTAATACCAGTAAATTTTGACCTTGTGGGGACATTTGTGAGGTCCCCATGAGGAAACAGGCTTATAAATCATGCAGAATGAGTTTTTTTGAGAAAGTAAAAGTGTGCACAGTCTCCTGTGAGGGCTAGGTTTAGGTGTAGGGCGATAGAAAATAGGGTTTGTACAGTATAAAACCATTACACCTATGGAATGTCCCCATAAAACATGTAAACACAACTCTGTGTGTGTGTGTGTGTGTGTGTGTAAACTACTGTGTGTGTTCACCGTGTGCGTTCACTGTGCGGTAAAAAGGTGTGTTCACCGTGCGCGCAGGTGCGCGCAGCGCTGCGCTGCAGCGCGTGTGTGTGCACTTGGATGGGTTAAATGCAGAGCACAAATTCCAAGTATGTGTCACCATACTTGGCCACACTTCACTTCCTTTTCTCCTTTCCTTTCCTTTAGCACAGTGCTTATTTATTATTTGTAGTATGGAGGTGGTTTGTCATTTCTTCTAAACCACATGTAGCAAAATGGAACCCTGTTTAAATTCTTATGGACTGCACAGTATGCAATTGTGGATTTATCCCTTTGTTTATAATGCTCATTTAAGGTTCCTTGAACTGATGAAAATTTCTACTTTTTATCTCACTATTTGCTGCTGTGATAATTCGGCACATTTCTTATAATTGTAACCATAGATAATACCTTCCAGGTAGAGCAGATAATCTCGCCAGTAGCTCAGTACTCTGGCCTCCTCCTAACGGTTGGTGCTACCAGGCTGACTGAACTGCACATGGAAGATGTTCTCCACAGCATCAGCTGTCAGCTTGGTCTCAGTGTAGCACATGAACGAGAAGAAGAGTGAAGGATGCTGTTCCAAGGCATTGACAAAATCAAGTCTTGCCAATCCCTCTTTGAACCTACAAAAAGTGCCATGTCAAAAAGTTACTACAAGGGGGTTATGTGAACGACTATCGACAGATTTTCCATTTTGACAAGAAATGAGGTGGCACTACTTCAGCCACAATATTTAGCCTTTATTAGTATAAAAAAGTATTGATATTATTAAAGTAATCATGACAAAATACAAAATAACTATTTAACATTGTATTAAAAGTTTTGTTCACAGAGTAAGTACAATATTATACCTTTGGATGGAAACATGGTTTCGGTAGATGAAATACCACTGAATGTAATCATCTACTACTTTCTTCTTGTCCTCCAGAGTCTTCATGAATCGATAGCAGCCTGCTGTCTGAAGCATGCTGGAGTATTTTTCTGTCAGTTCCTGGAGTTTACTCAGCGATGTAGCATTCTGTATCTGGGGGGGTGGGGTGGGGGTAATATGATCATTATCATTATTATTGGACCAGTTAACAAGCCACATTACATTTTTACACATTAGTAAGGCTTGGACTATTCATAACTTCTTTTAAAAATGGTTTGTTATGACACAAATATAAAGGAATATGGGATTATTTAAAATAGCAACATTGAAGAGTAATGTCAGATTTAAAATAATTAAATACTGTGCCTCATTTCTATACGGTACATATTTAGACATATGTTGCGTATTTATCATTTATGGTCTACCTTCCAGTACCTGTGCACATGGAATAAAGGCTTTTTTTGGCGTAGCATATTTAATTGACCTTGTTATTGTCAAACATGCTATTTTTACAGTCATTACTTGAAATTGTTTGTAATCCCAGCCTAACAAATTACCTCAAGAAGGCCCCTTTTATGTCCTCAATTGGGGCCTCAAGTGTTTTTACTTTACCAATTAGGTAAAGGAAGAAGTTTGGGGAAAGACAACGAGGCCCTGGACCGCCATGGACAATGGACACTGCAATCATTCTTCCAATGTGGAAATACTCATTGTCTTCTGCAGCTAAAAATGCCAATATTCCAATGTTAGGACACACTGATTTACAACATTGTAAAAACAATCACAAAAAGTATTACCTTTACTATCAAATGAGAGGTATTTGGCATTGTCTTTGCCTTCAAATACTCTCCTTGTTTTGATGCTGTCCATCAACAGAGTCAGAAATTCTCGAGTAGGCCCCCCGCTGTCCAAAGCCTCTTCCGTCAGCCCAGCATCATCTGTGAATTTCACCATCATGCTGCAGGTGGGATCAAATGAGGATCGCCTGAAACCTCTTAAGGCACCATCCCAGACATTCGCCCGGTTAATGTTAAATCTGCTACATGATGTTTTGTTAAGATTATGTGCCAGATTTGACACTATGTCTGCAGCTGTCAGCCCATCATGTCCATCACTGTAAAATAAAAATAATAATAAAAAAAACAGTCCACAAACAGAAAGTAAATATTAACAGTACTGCTTCTTATTTGTGAGGGTTATTTAAACCACGTTTTTTTTTTAGGTTTTTAGTATTTTAGGGCCCTGTAAAATGAGTAAGCTATACAACATTGCTGAAAAATAATAAGCGTCATTTGGACATCACAACTTTAGTAATAGATTTTGAGTCCTCCCACAAAATCACATTCTTTTGGTCAAGTAGTATTTGTAGTATTTGTCAAAATAGTATTTGTATTGTGACACTACCTGTCTTTCTCTGGCAGTTTCTCTACTTCCTCAAGATCTGAAGAACTACTGACAATGGTGATAGGGGCATAGATATGGGTATATACACTGTGGAAGGGAAGTACAAGAACAACAATAACACAGTTAATCCAGAAAGTATTCTGAAACAGATGTTTTGTTGTTTTTGCTGTAGTCTAGTACTTTACTCCAATAGTTTTATTTAAAATCCAGCGAAAAATTATGTTTTATGACTGACCTGTAGAAGTCATTTGACTTAAGTTCACCCACTGAAGTGGTCGTCTGTTTGGGAATTGTTGCACTCTTGGCATGTAGCACCGACAACACCACACAGCACAATAATAAATTAGAATAATAATCACAGAAATACCCAGATAAACAAATTCTGGTGTATTATATTACAGAATATGACATACTTGCCCATTAGATGACTGGGATGCTGATGGCGCAGATGTTGTGGCTGACCTAAAACACACAAAAAAATTTATAGAAATTGTCAGTGTTATAGATAACATAAAATGCTTTCTATATAGCAATTTAAAAAATGAATGCTTTAGAACATACTGACATTCATCTGGCACAGGGACAAAAAAAAATACCAGCAGAAATTTAACTTACCCATGTCTACGCTCTGGTGTACTGCTTTCAGGACTTGACCAAAGCTGCCAAGTGTAAATATAAAACCCTAAACTCATTCAAAGTATGAGTATATGCTTTTCTATTTCTAATAGTTGAAATTTATTGCATTATAGCTGTACTGTAAGCATGGACATGCTGAACACCTCAATTCCTGAGAGGTACCTACCACTGTGTCAGAAAGAGGTGACATATTGGGTTGTGCCCTAATAACGACTTCATCTTCTTCTGAAACTGAATCATCTTGACCTCACAAAAAGATTTTATGATCAATCTCTATTTCCAATTACATGTCCAGTATCATTAAATATGTAGGCTGTAACTAATTGGAATCCCATAAATCACTTAAAGTACTTATAAGAAAAAAGTACTGAGTTTTTAGTTTAAATGCACATAAAATATATATATAAAAAAACATACAATTTCAATACTTACTCTTTGACAACAGATCCTCAAGGGTACAAATGTACAGTGTGATCCTCTGATAGGCCTTTCCAATTGCCTCTTTGTATTCTCCAATGGTAAAAGGTGTGTCAGTCCCAGGGATATTTTTTATCTGAGAGCCATCTGGATAAAGCAAGACATATTCTTCATCTTCCATATCTTGATTGAAATCTTTTTGTTTTTTCAAAGCTGCTGCTAAAAGTTGCTCAGATGACCACTGGGGGTCAACATGTAGAGGTAGGTTTTTTCCTCTCATGGGCCTCAAGCCATTCTTGGTCTTGTTCATGATCCCAACAGAAATCTAGATCATCATTTAGATAAGATGGAACACAAATGATAATACTGTTCTGTCTGACAACTTTATTAACTTCAACAAATATTAAGCTTACCTTTACTGGTTTATTTGATTTCTTTTTACTTTTTGAGAATGTTTTCCTTTCAGTTTCTTTTAGTTCTCTGTATTTCATGAACTGAACAACAGCAGAAGCTGACTTCCCCGGAACGGCACATGCATCAGTCACTGAAACACAAAAACACACACACACACGTAATCAAAACCAGAGAGAAAAAGATGATCTAAATGTATAATTTATAATCTGATGGACAGAACAGATAAGAGAATATTACCTCTGGGCACAGCCTGGCATGATGCCTGGTCCTCACCTAAAGGTTTACGGGCATTCTCCATGACAAAACTAACATTTCGCCCACATGAGCTACAAAATTTGGGCAAAGTTGGCCACTGAAATCCACAGAACGGACAATACATTTTGATCTGAAAAAAAACAAAAAACAAACAAACAAAACAAAAAATAACAATGTTACCGATTTTAGCATGCCTTATTTGTATTCCGTTGTTCTTTATTATTAAGGGTCTGAATAAATTGTAAAATATTTTTTTTTACTGTCAATCTATAATGAATTTTGACCTGATTTTAACCATTAATGAAGCATTGCAGAATTTTTTCATGAACTTTGAACGTTATATTTATTTGCATATATTTATTTATTTATTCGCAATTAAGTTAATAACGTTTCACAGTTAAGTGTGTGATTCGTCAGATTAGTCTAATAATATCCAAAAGACCAATGAATCGTATGATCAGGTTGTTATTATAAACCAAAAAAAAAACTCACCTTTTAGGTGTTGTTTTAGTAAAACAACACCTCCGCTCTGACCAAAAGCCACTGAACAAATAATCGGTCCCAGATGGGTACGTCACTTTTTGAGGTCCCCCTGAAACATTTCCGTTGTGGTCCGTGCTATTTGCAGCGCGTTCGTGTGTTTGCAGGGCGTTTCTGCGTTTGGTTGTGTTGTGAGAATTTGCAGCGCGTTTCCGTATTTGTGTTTGCGTTGCGAGGATTTGCAGCGCCTGTGTTGTCAAACTGATGAAGATGTTTTTTTTAATTTGTTGTCGTTTTTTTCTGTTTGCATGTGTTTTCTTAAGTTGCAGCGCGTTGAGCTCTCTCGGCCACCGTACATATGATTGATCATAATGTAAGGTTGTGCAGATTTTGAACAATCAGTCCTGTGAAGCTCAGTATTCAAGTAGTTAAAATTTAATACAAATTCTGCTGTATGTAAGGCACAAAGTATTTTAGCTCTTGTTATATTTAGACACACGCAGACATCAAGAACCAGCATATGAATCTCAACAATGGTGACAATCAACAAAATCTGTAGTGCTGCAATGCATGCTGGGTAACACTATTGTAAAAATGGCCATCATGCACTGCAGTACGAAGAATTATTGTCACCACTGTTGAGGATCATATGATAAGTGTTCATGTCTAAAAGCTTCAGCTGCTGCAAGTTTTCTCCCCAATATTTCAGCATTATAGTGGCATTTGTTAAATATCACTTTTCTTCGGTTCTGTGAAAGTTCAATGTTGGTCTAAAAACCAAAAAGTAACTATTACATGCAAAAAACATGTTACCTAATTTGTTATTACAAGCTTTTGATTCAGCAATGTGTAAACACTTGCCATGAAACAACATTGCAATTGTTTAAAAGCGAAAAATTTTGAATTATAAAAAAGGGTCAGGAGCCCAACTAAAGCAAACACTGATCCCCATGATGGTAGCATCATCTTAACCAATAAAACATCAACATCTGATCCTCTGTAATTCTCAATAACAGCAGGTGCACTACAAATTTTAACGGGTGAATTTAACTCTCTCAGAGTTAAAATTAACACTTATCCAGTGTATATATGGATACCACTGGTAAAGTGTTAAACTAACACTTTTGAAAGTGTTGACATTTTTAACACCCTGACAGTGTTACTAATAAACTCTTAAAATGTAAAATATTAACACCAGAAGGGATGATGAAAACACCAAAGTTGCTGTTCAAATTTAGCACTCATGGAGTAACTGGTCAACACAATACCAGTGTTCAGGTGAAAATATTAAAAAATAAACCCACAAAACAATACATGTTTACATTTATTTATTTATTTAAATTGAAACACATTTAGTGTTTTCAATACATGTTTTTTACATGTTCTCACAACATCTAAAATATCATAATGTCAAAGCAAATCAATGCAAAGGCACAAAATACATATTCTTATTTGGTCCATATGCGCTCTTAATGTTTTAAGGTTTATAATGCTTACATTTGTCAGCTTTAACAACAGTCTTTGCTTTGTTTTCAGCAAGACAAGATGTGTTTCTCTGCTGTTTTCAGCCAAGCAAGATATCCACTCCCACTTGGAGCATTTCAAAAGTGCTCCTGTAAAATTGGAAAATTAAATAACAAAAACATAAAGAAACAGGATAATTTCACATCCATTTTTATAGCATTTTTTACAATGCAGACTGAATCAATGCAGCTTTACAGTATTAAACAGGGAAATAGTGTGTCGAAATCTAGGCTGCAACAAAGTCAAGTTGAGCAGAGGTCTTGTGCCAATGGATGTGTAGTTGACAAGGTGTTCGCAGGGGATCTGTCTCTGGGGCTCATGTAGTTGTCATGGTCTCCGCTGACATTTAGGGCTGTACAGGTCATCTCTAGGTACTGATCCACCATCTGGACTGGATACGGACTGGATCCAGGGAACTGCAGTGACCATCTGATCTGGATTCAGTCTGGATCTGGGTGGCTACGGTGACCTCGAAATAAGAACAAAACAGACTGATATTAGCGTAGATGCCATTCTTTCTTACAATGTAACAAGTACATAATGTGCTCAGGGACGTGTTCCCAGTTTTTGCTGATCTAATTAATGCAGCCTAACAATCCTTTAATGGGTTTAAATTATAGAAATGTGTAAGTTATTATATATTATATTAAGTTTCCTAAAAAACAAAATAAAGTTGTATTTCAAGTGTGACCCAAAAATGAAGAAGCTGAAAGTTTATTTTTACTGGAAAAATAGCTCATTAAAATTTTATAAAAATGTAATACTACAATAAAATCAGCTCAAAATGCTAAATAATAATCAAAAAACATTACTGAACGAAAATATATTACATTAATTTTCCTAAAAAAACACAATAAAGTTGTATTTCAAGTGTAATTCATTTTAATTGGTAGTGTTGGGTTCGAGTCCACCTAAGTCGAGTCCGAGTCGAGTCCGAGTCTTTTACCAGTCGAGTCCGAGACGAGTCCGAGTCCAAAATGGGCCGAGTCGGACTCAAGTCCGAGTCCCAAAGGGCCGAGTCCGAGTCGAGTCCGCCCGAGTCCAAGGAAACACTACTGTTTGTCAGTATCTTAAAATTGTTTTAATCCAGGGGTTCCCAAACTCAAGCTCTTACTAGGCATACTAGAAACCCCCTGGCAGGTGTGTTGAGGTAAGTTGGAGCTAAACCAAGGACCAGGACCGAGTTTGGGCACCCCTGTTTTTAACCTTTACAACTAGAAAAATGCAGTGTCAGTTGAAATGTAAGAAAAGCAAACCTCTAGTAGATCTTGCCATTTTGATTTTTGGTTTCACAACATCTCATAATTAGTGTCCATGCTCTGCTTAGCAAACTTAAAGTCATGCAACAGAAGTTATGGCTGATCTATGTAATGTGACATATTTTAGAGTGAAACAGGTTTTAGAATGTGAAAAATTATAGGGCGGGACTTGACTTTATTCAGCGATGTAGTAAATATATAAATTCAAGGGTGGGGGTAAAGGAGTAGAAAAAACTAATCAACCAATGTAAGTAAAACATTCTCAAGCTCAAGGCAAGTAAACACGCCAAGTATTACTTACAAGCAAAAGTATTAATACATACATTAATCAAAAATACAAATGAAATAATATTTTTTAAAATAGAATCTTTTTTTAAATATAATTGTAGGGTTTTTTTGGTAAGTTTTTTTTTTTTTTATGTAGGTCTATATAAAGGCTATTACAGAAATAGACTACAGACATTTCATGAGGTAATAAATGTTAAAATAAAACACTGCAAAATCTTCACTGTATACATTAAAGATAATTCTTATTACAGTCAATAACAGTGAGTGATTTTCTCTTTTTCTTTTGTTGTTTGATTATTGTTTGACGTGGTCGGCTGCTGCAGGTTTACGCTGCTGTCGCTTTAAGATCTGACGCACAGATCAAATATTTTGACGCGTCAGTGTTTCTCCCAACTGTTCAGGTTTACTTAAGACAAAACTCTGTATTCGCACACTGACTGAGAGGCGCGTTCTGTGAGTGCGCTTTGAGTGTGCGCGCACTAGTGATGCGCGGATGGCGGTTATATCCGCGGGTCGGGCGGGTCGGGTAATAAAAAAATGCATTCTGATTATTTGCGGGTGGGTCGCGGGTGGATGAGATGAATCAATAATGAGGCAAATATTAACTACATTTTCTAAAATATGAACCTGTTCTAAATACTTTTTTCAGGCAAACGATTTCATTTGTGTGTGTCTGTGTGTTCACCTGTTCGAGAAGTTGTGACAGAAAAAAAGACATTCCAGATAAAGTTTGAAGGGAGTTACGCCTGTGTTAGTGCTATTGAGTAGGGTAATATTTAGTGGTGTCCCACATAGCAATTGTCATCTGGCCCAGCTCTGGGCCAAGCAAGGAGTTACACTTGGCCCAAGTACAGCAAAGAATTACGGCCCTTGTTTGGCCCAGATCTGGACTACAGACATGAGCCACACATGAGCCATAACTGGCCCAAATCTCAGCCAAACAGTAACTTATAACCAGCCCTGAACTGAGCCAGAACAAGTTTTAATAGTGCTACACAATCTCAGGCTTCAGTAAACTACATAGATACCAGTCTTAAACCAGAAACCCCAAAACTGAGCCATGTCTAAAGGTGTAACTGTGTTTTACTGCTTATTGATGGATCCATGGCTGAGTTGGTTTTTGTTTCCTTTTTTAGGCTCAGTTTTGGGGTTTCTGGTTAAAGACTGGACTCTATGTGGTTTACTGAAGGCTTGACTGGGTCCCAGATAGCAAGAGAGCAGGTGAAAACCATTGAATCAATGTTAAAAATAGTTGATTTGTCAATGTTAATGTCATTAAAACAATTAATGTTTAAAAGAATGTTGACATTTCAACAAACCACCATTACTGTGATCAGTGATTGCTTTAGTTGGGTTCTTAATTCTTGCTTTTCATTATATAAATTTCTCTGTGCTGTAATGGTGTTTCAATATAAACACTTATGCTATTGAAAAGAAAAGTTTTAAAATTAAATAAAGGTTGATTACTTTTTGCAATGGGTGGCAACTGGCAATACAGTTGAAAAACAATTCTAAATAACATTGATGGATGTCATTACCGACGTAAATCTTCTGTAGCATGAACGCAAAAAAAAAAAATCTGTGTTAATAAAAAGATTTAGACATGAACACTCAACATACAAATCGCAACAATGGTGACAATCACCAAACTAATTCAGATAAACAGATCAACTGCAATGCATGCTGGGAATCATGAATGACTTTTTACTATATTAATACCCAGCATGCATTTCTGCATAGAATTTTATTTTGCTGATTGTCACCATTGTTGAGTTTCATACGCTGATTCTTGATGTCTAATTGATTCAGTAATTTAAAAGTTTTTTTTTTTTTGTTAATATTCTCTGTTAATTCATAAAAGTATGATATTGGTTTTATTGAGCTTCACTCTCACATTGCAGTATCACACCATCATTCAAAGCCCATTAAATAACCTTGTAATGGTTACAGTCACCACCATCATCTAATTGCAGCAGATCTTAGTATTTTCATTGTCTTAAGTACCATGTTTTCACACAATGTTACAATAGACAAAGAAAATCTAATGTTAAAGTACAAAGAGTCAAGAGCCCAACTAGAGCGATCACTGATCACAACAATGGTTGTTTGTTAAAATGTAATTTTTTTTCAACATTACTAGTAGGAGCAAAAGTTATATTAATTCAATATCATTAACATTGACAAATCAACTACTTTTAACATTGATTCAATGGTTGCTTGGGGGTAACACTAATAAAACTTGTTCTGGCTCAGTTCAGGGCTGGTTATAAGTTACTGTTTGGCTGAGATTTGGGCCAGTTATGGCTCACGTGTGGCTCATGTCTGTAGTCCAGATCTGGGCCAAACAAGGGCCGTAATTCTTTGCTGCACTTGGGCCAAGTGTAATTCCTTGCTTGGCCCAGAGCTGGGCCAGATGACAATTGCTATGTGGGGTAGTGCAGTACCTGCGGATACCCATTTTTTAATCCGTCGGCTTTGCGTATACACACTTCTAAATCCCCTCTGATGCGCATCATTCAGTAGTGTCCTGCATTAGCCAAAATCATGACAGGCCACCATTTCTAATTCAATCGTATGTGAATAAACGCAAATATTCGCTCAAAAAACATAGTAAAGATCTTTGATGATTGCGCCTGACACGCGCCCGCGCCCGCTCCGTCCGCGCCAGCACCAGATTTGCCGAGTAGTAAAATTAACAATTATTATTGATTACTACTTTGAATCAGTACACTATAATGAAAACAATACCTTAAAAATGAAAAGAATTAGATTTTTATGATCTGAAATTTCTTAAACTGGGTAAACCCCTGTAATCTTTTGTTCAAAGATCCAGTAGACGTTCAAACACCCAATTGATTTCATCAGAGATTGTGGAGAGTCAGTCCCGATGTCAGTTAACGTTATTCTTTTTAGCGTGGCTTTGGCTTAAAAGCACGAACAATTAAACTTATGTAAGTGTGCAGCGATGTGCAGATCAGCTGAATCTGCTGTTAAAAATGAACCATCCATTCATCATATCATCATGCAAAACTAAGAATTAGTAATCGTAAACGACGATCGGGTGCGGGTCGGGTGCGGTTATCTAAATCAGAGAAAAATACAGGTGCGGACGGATAATTTATTTGAAGCTGCGGATTCGGGTGACGTTTGAGCGCATCCGCGCATCTCTAGTGGCACATAAACCCGTCGGCTTTCAAGTAGCTACTGGACAAGACTTTCGTAATAATGCATCGAGTCAGTGACATTTCCGTCAACTGTCTCTGGACTCGGACGGACTCGGGATATTTTCCGAGTCCGAAAGGCTTGAGTCCGAGTCAAGTCCGAGTAAAAATGCATGCGAGTCCGTGACAAGTCCGAGTTGCCTAAAAATTGTACTCGAGACCGGACTCGAGTCCGAGTACGAGTCCAAGTACCCCAACTCTATTAATTGGGAAAAAATAGCTCATAAAACTTAAATATTGTAAATATAGCATAGTATCATAAAATTTCATCAGAATTGTAAATAGTAATTGAAAAATATTGTAGAACAAAAACATTACTTTTGCCAATAAAAAGAAAAAAAGTTTTATTTTAAAGCTCATCATTTTTGACTGTGAAGGAGTGAAAACAAATACAAACACAGTCTGACGCTCATTTGCATAAACAATATTTTAATATGATACAACAGTGTAAATATGACATGTGATTTTATTTGTGTGTATGAGTGTGTGATTTGTGTTTGACAGAAACACAGAAAGTGTCTCTGACTGGAGAAACATCTTCATCCTGATGATCTGAAACAGGAAACTGTCTTGTGTGTCTGATATTGAACTTCCTGAAGCCTGTGATTAAAACACACACAACAACAGCAACACTTTCACATCATTACACTCACACTGTGTCCACTAATGTCTGTGTGTGTTTAATGTCACACAGAGACACTGAAGAGTTTGAATAAAGTCTAAATCCAGCGTGTAGTGTTTGAGTGAATGTGTGTGTGAATGTGTGTAAGTGTGTGAGTTTGTGTGTGTCAGAGACGCTGCACTCAAAAAAATATTTCAGCCTAAACTTCAACTTTATGTAATTCAATTACGTACAACAGTTCCATGCATTTAGATTACATAGTTTTTATTTAAACAAATCAATTAAACTTAATGTGATTCAAATGCATCAGTCTTACGTAAATGAAACAGGTAAAGTTGATGTAATATTTCCCAGTGTTAAACAAACCCTGCTCAGTGTTCATGTGTTTCCACACTACAGAGTGTTCAAGTAGCATTGACACAGTGTTGGAGTTAAGGAGATCATTATGTCATGATTGACCAATAATGATCAACACCTGCTGTTTACAAGCAGAATCACTGAAGGAAAGAGAAACACAAGAATCAGCCACAGCCAAAGATAAAATGAACTTAAATAAATTTAATAGACATTAAATCTCTGATTAAACAACTCCACAAACATTACAGTTTGATTTGATTTCTGTCATATATCCACAAATATTATTTGAGAACATCTAAACAGAGGTTTAGATGTTTTATTTATTTATATTTTTTAAGTTTCAGTTGACCTCACCATCATGGCGATCAGGGTTTACTTTAGTTGGACTCTTGACTTTTGATTTTTTTTTTTTATTTGGCTGCTATAATTATGTGTATGAAGCACATCTATTACAGCAAAATAACAAAGCCAAAAAGAAGTCTGATTAGGTGTTTTTGGTTAGTTTTTATTTGTGGGGAAATCACTAACATCCAGTGTCCTGATGCACTGATCTCATGCAGTGGTTAGTCTATTATTTTCATAATGTTTACAACAAGTGTATGAACTATTATGGATGTTTATCTTATACACTAAACCTTGAAATCTACGGTGTCCCTTTGACACACACAGACATCAAGAATCAGCATTTGAATCTCAACAATGGTGACATTCAACAGCTGCATGCTGGGTAACAGCAGATTATAAAACTCACCCATGACTCCCAGCATGCAGCTGTTGAATGTCACCATTGTTGAGATTCATATGCTAATTGTTGACGTCTGTGTGTGTCTAATCAACACTGGAGATATTGAGGTAATAATAGTAACAGTTCATACAACTACTGTAAATATCATGAATATAAGAGGTAAACCACAGAATGATATCAGCAAATCAGGCCACTGAATGATGATTACACCATCAATAATAATTAACAAAAAACATTTAATAAAACTCTTTTTTCTTGTTGTTTGCTTGTTGCTATAACAAATGTGCTTTACAAACACAATTGTAGCAATCAACGAAAAAAAAAAAAAACTATACCAAGAAAGTTAAGGGTCAAGAGCCCAACTAAAGTAAACCTTGTTCGCCATGATGGTGAGGTCAAATGAAACATTTTTTTTTTTAAATAAAACATCTAAACCTCTGTTTAGATGTTCTCAAATAATATTAGTGGATATATTACAGAAATCAAGTCAAACTGTAATGTTGTTTGTGGAGTTGTTTAATCAGAGATTTTATGTCTTCATTTATTTAAGTTCATTTTATCTTTGGCTGTGGCTGATTCTTGTGTTTCTCTTTCCTTCTGTGATTCTGCTTGTAAACAGCAGGTGTTCATCATTATTGGTCAATCATGACATAATGATCTCCTTAAATCCAACACTGTGTCAATGCTACTTGAACACTCTGTAGTGTGGAAACACATGAACACTGAGCAGGGTTTGTTTAACACTGGGAAATATTACATCAACTTTACCTGTTTCATTTACGTAAGACTGATGCATTTGAATCACATTAAGTTTAATTGATCTGTTTAAATAAAAACTATGTAATCTAAATGCATGGAACTGTTGTACGTAATTGAATTACATAAAGTTGAAGTTTAGGCTGAAATATTTTTTTGAGTGTGTAGAAGGACAGAGTGCCACCAGACACGTCCACATACACCCCTACTCTCTTACTGGACACTGAACCAGCAGATATATCAGTGTCATTATTATTGTGACGGGCAGTGAATCCGTGATCAGAGCAGATCAGACTCCAGGAGTTCACATTATGTCCAAACACACAGTCATAACCCACTCCTTTCCTCTTGATTTCTTTATATGACACTGATATATGAACATAATCTCCACTCCATTCAGTCTCCCAGTAACAGCGTCCAGTCAAACTCTCAACACACAGTACCTGATAACACTCATCAAATCTGTCTGGATGATCAGGATATGACTGTTGTTCATCCACATGTGTCACCTTTCTGTTCTCCTCAGACAGAATAAGTTTATTGTTTGTTGTGTTTGTATCCAGTGTGAGATCACAGGCATCTGAACACAAGAACACACATTACAAGAGACACATTTACAACAACTAAACAACAAACAACAAAACTGTTGGTGTATTGGTGTTGGTGTATCTTATTGGTGTATTTCTAGTGCAATGCTGTCTTTTTCATTGATTATTAAAAGTATGTGCTCAAAAGTTAAGTGTATTGAAATTTCTCAAATTCTCATCTGTTGGTAGTATTAGACCATTTTGTCAAATTTTAAATGTTTTAAAGAAGCATGATGCCTACTTAGAACTTACAGCCTCTGCCATTCTTACTTTTTTCTCACTGACAGTGTGCGGAGTTTACAGCTAATGACAATGGATGATTTTGTACAGGAGAAGCTGAAAGAATGGAACTTGGATGTCTTAATACCAATTACATTTTATTTAGATAAGATACAAATGTATTTTTTATTATTAATAAGTGAAAATGCGCTTTTCACTATAGATTCTGTAATAAGTGTCCATGTCCTATGTACATTTAGAAAGAAAATAACAGGCTTGTTTCTCTAGTAGAAGCACGCAATGATTCTGTATGAATTCGCCTTATATATAACTTAGAAACCTTTTTAAGTTAATTCGTTTTGCGCAGCGTATTTTTGCACCATCATGGCATACTGTTTTTTTTTTTATATTATTATTATTAATTTATTTGCTTCGCCATAGTTTTAGATCGACATGTCCGCATCACTTTCACTTGCGACTTGAACGCAAACGTAAAGCTTCTTTTCTCATTGAAAATGTTGAAAATATTTTTAAATCATTAAACATTCACAAATTACATCCGAAGTGATTCAAGAAACAGTAGCCATCCTTGTTGTTTCTGTAATACAGTATTTTCTTTTTTCTTGGATAGTATGACACTGCAATTAAAACGAATATCAAAATAATATAAAGTTGGCACTGATAAAATTGTTATATTAATGTGTCGCAGTTGAATGTTTAATTTCGGTGTATATGTCAATGTGGATATAAAACTGTGGTGGGGTATATGGAATTGTAAAATTATTTAAAAAGTATCGTCATTGACATCAGCCTATCGGCGATCTGCCTGCATATAGTCGATACACGATATTATCAACTATCGGAACAACCCTAATACAAACTTGTATTGTGTTTTTAGGAAGCATGGTTCAGCCCAGGACGAAGCCATCGTCCAGCAACTGGATTCCTTGAAGAACGCCTGTGAAATGTCAGGAAGAGAACACGTCGTGAAACCCGCACAAGCTGTGAGAAGGATGATTCTGAAGCCATAATCAGCATGAGCAGCATCTCGGTTATTCCAGGTAAAAGTTTTGATTTGTTATCTTTTACTAAATATTGTAAAAGATTGTGTTGTTGTTGTTATTATTATTATTATTAAATGCCCTTAATTTTAATGCTGTTTAAGTTATTTTTACTTGCAGAGCCAAGAATTACCCCTGACAGGGCAGTAAAACTTGTAGAATGGCTCAAAAATTACATGTTGCCAGCTAACAAAGTGGCAGAGTACATGAAAGAAACAGCCTTCCACAGGTCTCAATGGATAAGACCTAATGGGACAAAGTCTATCGAGGATATAACTTGTGAATTCCCTCAACTCCTTGATACTCCAGGCATGGTAGGTTCAAATCTGTGCATCTTTTGTTCAAAAAATCTTTTTGGTTGTCATCAGTGCTTCAATAACAAATCGATAATGAAAATTATCTGCTCTGCCCACTATGCATATACAACTTCTACCAGTCGCGTCATTTTTATAGATCAAATTCATATACAAATAGTGGATGAAACTGAGTAAGCAGTCTTTTCTTTTTGTTACTATGCGATCCTGAATACAGTTCCCTTTAGAGGTATCTAGTACTGCACTTGAATGTCAGTTACACACGAAAATAATTCACAATATCTGTATTTATGTATTTTTTTTTTTTTCCTTTTTCAGATTTCACAAGACTTCTCTGTTTTATTCCCCGACCATGCAGAGAGACTTTTCTTAGATTGGAAAGTATGTTTTAAAGACAAAATCCTTCTCTTTGCCCGCCAGGAGAAAAAGGCTCAGGAGCTTCTCCAAAACGTAGATAGTTTGTCTTCAGGTACAGTTGTGAGTCCAAAAACAAAATAAGAAGTCTCCAACCCTGCTCTTGGAGACCCACCATCCTGCATAGTTCAGCTCCAAACCTAATCAAACACACCTGAACCACTGCGTTTAATATTTCAGGATTACTTGAAAATGCACAGGCAAGTGTGCTGAAGCAGGTTGGAAATAAACTTTGCAGGACGGTAGGTCCCCAAGAGAAGGGTTAAAGACCTCCACTTTAAATTAATGACAAATAGAATAATTGATACCAAATATTCATCCACACAGATGCTCAAAGTGACCTTGCACTCAGGCTGCTTCCTGTGATACTGCCCACCCCTGTCAACAAAATTGGAACGAAAATGTTCAAACCAAGCCTGGAAGAAAATATCAAGGCTTTCATTGAATTCAAGAATGTAAGTAATGTTTTGCACACATCACTATGCAAACCATACCAGGAGCAACCTAAAATGATTTTTCATATGTTTTAGCCATGTGAAAGTGTTAAAGCGTGCCTGCACTGAGAAATCAATTTTTACATGAACTTTAGTCATATAAGAGGTCATTGTATACAAAGTAACATCATGTAAGTGTCATAACTGAGACCGTTCACATCACGGAGTATTTAGCTTTTACTGACACCAGGCCCAGAAAATGAACAGTTGAGGAATGTGATCATTTGTGACGTTATAGGGCAAGTAAACCCAGCCTCCACATAAGATGATGAACACGTCCTTCTGTAGCCCCGCCCACTGATTCACACATGTGCTCAAAACCAGATGAAGCATTAAACATCAAACATGCCATGGAATATCACAAAGTATTGTACAGTAACAGGTTCCTGCAGAAAACAGTGTTTGCTTAACCTTTATTCGGACTCTGATGTTAGTATTATGTGGTTAAAGTTTATTTTTA
>VONZ01003704.1:0-17576 GCA_012976165.1 Labeo catla | reverse complement strand
AATGAAAAAAAAAAAAAAAAAAAAAACAGAAGGGGTTACCTACTGCATTAATTTTGTTAGTTTTTAGAAAATACAAAGGGCAACGTCCAACTGCCGCAACGCGACCACCGCCTCAACTGCACAAAACGCTTCCACTGGGAGAGAAAGCTATGGTGACCGGGAGGGGACACCTTCGGTTCACTTAAGTTTGTCGTGGTCACGACATATCAACTCGTAGGAACGTGATATTATGTCATAGCCATGAGATATTAATTCGTGGGAACGTCATATTATGTCGTGGCCACGTCTTATTATGTTGAGGAAACGACATGCGCTTCTCGTGGCCACGAGTTTAATGCGTAAACAAACCTGCGTGACCATAGTAACCCGGGATTATCAGAGATAGATTTATTACCATTTTATTTTGAATTAAGGAATTATTGTATTAATTATTATAGAAATTAATACAGTATTAAATGATAATATTATGCGATGCTGTCTACGCGAATGTTGTCTGTGCCCGATGTAGACAGCATTCAAAAGAAGTTGATCATTAATAAATATTACATAAAGTATATCAAATAGTCCTACAAAAATTCCCACTGAGCAAAAGTACGTCCAGACGACGTCATTTCAACGTCTTTGTGGGACGTTGAAATGACGTCCCCTGAAGAGCCAGAATGAAAGTTTTTACAACGTCTTTTCATGACGTCTTCTGGACATCCAATATTGACGTTCACGGGACGTCTCTAGAAGGTTTAAATTTAGTTCAGATCTGGTCATTATGGACGTGTTTTCAACGTCTTATAAGGTCAACTGCAGTCTCATTTAGATGTCATTTATACTGTTTCTGGACATAATATATACACTCTTAGGCTGCATTCAAGTAAAAATCATGTTTATTTTATTATAATTTTTATTTGTACTTGTAAATAAACTTACAGACACAGTGTACAAAAACCATGAAAACATTTATTTAAAATGTAATTTAAAATAAATATTAATTGTAATGAACAAGTAAAAGTACGTCCAAACGACGTCATTTTAACGTCTTTGTCGGACGTTGAAATGACGTCCCCTGAAGAGCCAGAATGAAAGTTTTTACAACGTCTTTTTATGACGTCTTTTGGACGTCCAATATTGACATTCACAGGACGTCTCTAGAAGGTTAAAATTTAGTTTAGATCTGGTCATTGTGGACGTATTTTCAGTGGATAACAACTGTAACAAATAACATACAAAACATACATTATGTTCACCTGTTGGAGCTGAACTGGGGGAGAAAAAAAACGTCTAATTCTGACACGAGAAGTTTAAAACCTTCTGTACATACTAAAAAAATAGTTTAGCAGTTTCAGTATCATATTAAATAAGTTTGTGATAGGCTTAATTTTAAATAAATGTTGCTTGTAATGAATGGCTCGTTTTGTCGATGCCCATGTTAATGAATCAGAGGGTAAATGTGAATGCAGAAAGAGCAACACAAACAGTCTTTTCAACCACATTATAATCATTATTTCTGTGTAACAGACATTTAAGTAACAGAAGTACTGGGATTAAAGTTTATAGTTTGGGTATAAACACTTATTGTCTACAGTAGCGATCAAAACGAAACTATCTTGTAAGTACAGTAACGCTTATCCTCTTCCACCAGGAGGTGGCGACAACTGCCCGTTTAAAAAAAAGTATGTCATTGAATCATTCATTCAGGAGATTTCAATAGTCAAACAAGTCTTAATGAAGTGAGACACTGACTCCATTGAATTTTTTTTTTTTTTAAATGAATATGCTTTTAAAAGACTTAAGCAATGAACATTTTGTCAAAACCACTAGTAAATTATGTTATTTTGTTTAGTTTTCTAATCTTTTTTCTCCAGAATCGTGATCTCCAATTTATTAAAAACAACTGGGATTCGCAATTCATCCAGAATCGTGAAGCTCGTTTAAATGTTGTTTATTACTGCATATAATTCCATTAAAATGGAAGTTTAATTTCATAAAGTTCAAAATGCACCTAAATGTTTTTGCATTTTGTCTTTTTCAGTTGAATAAAAGACTATTTTCCCTATATATTTCATCATTGAGGATTTCTTAAGAAAAGTTTAAAATTCTCGTCTCATCTCGTTCTCGTGAACCCAGTCTCGTGTCGTCTCATGGAATAAGTGTCTCATCACACCCCTAATATATATATATATATATGTTCTGAATGCCAATTAATTTAAATGATTTGGAATGAGGAAAAGTTAATTACATGTTTACATTGTTTATAATGTTTGTTAAGTTTATTAACATTTGTTTTATTTATCAGTATTTACATTATTTCTGAAAGTAACAGTAAAATGTGCCTTATACACCAATGCAACTTATGCATGTTTTTTTCCTGACCTGGTGTAACTGTCTGGAAAATATGGTAAATTAGGCCTATATTGTGCTGTATTATTAAACAGTTCATATAAAATAGGGACCATTTGCACCAATAAAACAATCATATTATGTTCATTATACTCCTATCCACATTAACTTTAGCCTTAAACACTGTTATATTTATGAGGGGGTCCTTGGAAAATCTTCTTCCCTGCAAGAGGTCCCTGGCTCCAAAAACCCATGTGCTAGTGGACAGGCCTCCATATACAGCAGAGAGTCCGGTGTGGCAGATGGAACTTCTGTCCAGGTTGACAACTGGCATGTCTTCATGAACTGCCCTGAAAACAAAATTGAAATATAAACGATTATTATTATTATTATAACTACAAATATAGCTTCACAATGCTCATTATGACCTCTTTGGTAAACATATGATCAGAAAATACTGCCAGACTGATATTTAGTCTTTAGTGAATTTAGTGAAAGTCTATTTTACTACAAGAACACACACTTAACACAAGATAAAGTTTTGAAAATCTTACATTATTGTGAAGTTAGGTGTTTTAGTGACTAATTTAGACAATTAAAAGGGATCAACATAAATTTACCTCAGACTGTAACTTCACTGACCACTTTACAGGCAAATTAACCAACAGGGAGATATAAAAATTACAAAAAGTTAAATTTGAAATCGTCATAACACAGAACAAAATACATCTAAAGTGAAATTTAACATTAGATTGAAAAAACGACGAATAAAGGTACATTTATATAGCTTACCTTCGGCTTAGCACCCGTCCGTCTCTCAGATGACCATTAGAGAGCGTTACTGTTTAAATTTCAAAATTGCTGCGTTGCGTCATGAAGGGTGTTCGTTGGTCAAGTTGGGTCCCATCCTCTGTAGTTTTTATAAAGTGTCCTTAACGTATAATTAAATAAATTACATGACGGATCTATCGTGGTGGTTATTTCTTTAGTCTTTGGTAATACACAATATCAATACCTTCCGTCTTCGCGGCTGCTTGCGCCATCACGTTTACGTCACTACGTTAATGCCCCTCACGTGAGCGCACGTTTAAATAGAGATCTATTTATTAAATAAAATTTAAATTTATTTATTAAATATATTGTTATTATTATTAAAATATACAATAAACAATAATATTGTGTTAATATTCTGTATTATTATTAAATATTTAAATCTCTTTACATCTATTTAGCTTAAACTTTAACTTAACTTAATCACACATAGATGTAAGCGGCTGTTTCTGTTAATGTCCCAGTGAAAAATACTACACATAAAAAAAAATAATAATAATATTAATAAAATAATTTAATGGCCGCATTATGGTACTGTCGTGATGTTTTTATACATATAAATATTACACTGTTTTAACACCTAAATGTTTTATAAAAATACACGTGATATTTACATTTTTTTAAGTCAGAACTTTGTCACGTTTATTTGCATAAAACGTTCTTAAGTCGATTTCCTGAACCTGTTCTGCACGTTCTACAGACGTCCAGGAAAACCCCTTTATAGACGTTCAAATTTTGAACTGCATATCTACGTCCAAGGGACGTCGTAGTCCGACGTCCAGATACCGTACTGGATTTGAACGTCGTGTAGTAGTACAAATATGGTCCTGGACCGACCAACGCAATATAGACATGATCTGCACGTCGGGCGGACGTCTCATGTTTGTTGGGTTTTATGCATCCCACAGTCTTGTAAGTCCATTAACTGATCCTAGCTTTTTTTCTGTAATATTTGTATCATTCCTTTGTATTCTTTATTTTTTTTACCTTAATTTCTATCTCTTTACTTAAAGTTTTGAATGTAAATGATACAGTAAAAATTTGAATATGCTATATGACTGGGATTTTTACTGGAATGCAGTTTAAAGTTTGAATTTGACACATATTCTATTTTATTTCGTCTAATTAATAGACTAGCCTATATATTCACGTACACTGTAAAAAATTGCACTGTAAAATAACAGTAATCTGCTGGCAGCTGTGGTTGCCAGCATTTAAATCTTTACTCAAAACTCACTTGTTTTCTGAATGTTACACCTCTGATTTGATAAACTGACTGCTCTGCTTGATCAACCTGTACTCTGCATGTTTGTCTCTTAGGTCTTGTTTTGTATGTCCAGTTTGTTATATTTGACTTCTTGTATATTTGTTTACCTAATGTTTCTCTACTTGACTATTGTTTCTTTCAATGTTTTGTCCGTACTATCTCTTCTTTGTTACATTCATTGTAAAGTGTCCTTGAGCTCTGGAAAGGCGCTATATAAATAAAAAATATTATTATTATTATTATTATTACTGTTATTTTATAGCTGTCTACCGTTAATTTACAGCTCTTCATTTTTACAGTATGTTACCGTTATTATACCATGTGGTAACTCATTTTATTTTGGAAACCGATTGCTTCAAACCATTTGAGTTTTAAAAAAAACTATTGTTTATATGGTGTTAGTACAGTGAACTTATTTAATTTGAGTCCACTAAGAAGAAATATTTCTTAATATAAACCCTTAAAGTGTAATAAAGAAGCAATCAACTTTTACTCAAATCTTTATAGATTGTCATCAACTAACAAAAGCACAAATTTGTGCAATAAAGTGCTTAGTAAAAAAACTTGATTTGCTTGGTAAATCTGACTGTTATGTTTTACAGTATATTACTGTTTTTTCTTGAATTAACAGTAATCTACTGGCAGCTCGGTTGCCAGCATGTTACTGTTTTTCTACAGTGTGTTGCCGTAAATTAATTACAGTTTATTACTGTTAAATTACATTTCATGCTGTTTTTTTTCCATCGTACATCTTTAACCCTTTAAAACCCACAGCAACATCCTCAGTTTTAAATGAACACTTATAATGTGTCAACACTACAGAGTGTTTAAGTACTACTGAATTAGTGCTGAAGTTAATGAGATAATTATATGATTGATCACGTTCTGATTGAGCATTAGTGATGAACACCAGCTGTTAACAAACAAAATTGCTGAATGAAAGAATAACACAAGAACAACTGACTTCAGCCACAGCCTTAGATGACATCAACTGAAATAAAAGAAGACATTAAATCTCTCAAGATCTGAAAACTCCTAAAACAGCATTAGCAGCTTCAATTATTACCACACTGACTTTATTTCTGTCAGACGTCTACAGAAGAGAGTTGCAGAGGTTTAGGTTTTTTTTTTTCTTTCACTACCACGGTGGAGATCAGTGTTTACTTTAGTTGTGCTGTTGAACTGACATTTTAAGGTTAATTTTAGTTTAGTTGTTGTAATTG
Source organism: Labeo catla (assembly GCA_012976165.1). NCBI lineage: Eukaryota > Metazoa > Chordata > Actinopteri > Cypriniformes > Cyprinidae > Labeo > Labeo catla. The sequence continues at coordinate 11,924 of VONZ01003704.1, read as the reverse complement.
TGTATGTTTACAACATGCTTGTTATGAGAAAAAAAAATGAATGACTAAAAAAAATCTAGAATTGTTTATGGTTTGGTAATAACACAGGTTTTATCCAGTGTCTTTTCTTTTATTGAATATTGATATGAAATTAAAAAAAAAGAACTGGGTATGCAGATGTAAAAAAGACCACTCATTTAAAGAAAAAAAAAACAACAGCATAATTTAGATACACACATCAAGAATCATCGTATGAATCTCAACAATGGTGAGAACAAGTCATAGGTGAGGTTTTGTAGTGTGCTGATACCCAGCATGCATTGCAGCATGAAGCTTTCGATTGTCACCATTGTTGAGATTCATATGCTGATTCTTCATGTCTCTATTTGAGTATAAATGCTACAGTAGTTTTAAATTTTAACTATTAAATACTTATTTTCTTGTTGCCACATTACCAAAAAAAATCTCATGCTTTAACACACTTGATGAAAAAACAACAAATAAATACACACTCAAAAATAGACTCCTAATGAGTCTAGCAAGACTCAGAACCAGTTCAGTAGATGACGTTCATGCCCAACTAGACATAGCTGACATCAACTGACCAGCATTGCTGTAACTAATGCATCATAAAAACCCAGTTACAGCAAATATATCTATGTTTTAATGTCAAGAGTCAGGAGCCCAATTAAAGCAAACACTGATCTCCACAATGGTATCGTCAAACAAAACAATAAAACATCATCATCTAAACATCTGTTCATTCTCAATAAGATCTTCTATTTCTGACATCTGACAGAAATAAAATCAGTCTGGTTAGAAATGCATGGAGTGGGTAAAGCTGTGTGTTGAGTTGTTTAAATGTTCAGTTGATTTCATCTAAGGCTGTGGCTGAAGTCAGTTCTATAGTTCTTGTGTTTGTCTTGTTTCTCTTTCAATCAGTGATTCTGCTCATTAACAGCAGCTGTTCGTCAGTGTCTGAAGTCACTCATTAGTTTTCATTATCTCTGTAAGGTGGACTATATTAGTAAACTCATGTAGGGAATAGTGAATGAGGGTGTAGAGTTTGATTTTAAACACAGTCTCTGAGTGTCGATTTTGAACGCTGTTAATTCACGATACATAGCAGCAGGCTACTTTTTCGAAAATGACAAATAATACCCAGAATGCACTGTTTTCATGGAAAACAGCATGTTACTGTCAAAATTTGGCCGTTTTTTTACAGCAATTTTTAACAGTGCATAATAGTCATGATCATGCTGTATCTCACTAGATCACGTTGTTATAATATCAAAATTAATACACATTATTCAATTATGTAACTGTTTTATGCATCTGAAGTGAAAGTCCTCACAACAATCCCTAATTTACACGTCAAGTTAGGAGCCGCTCTAAAAGTGCAAACTCTATCCATCTATAACCTTGGTTAAATATGTGCATTTTCCATAATAAAACGGGTAATACCATGATCTTTTACATGTGTAGTTTATGTTAGCAAGTTGATTGAGTGCAGATAAGGATTATTTTTTAAATTTTAAATGATTAACGTATCTGTTATGAATATGTAGCCTAAGAAAACTGCATGCCTAATGAACTAAATTTATTTAACGCTGTGGTTGTTTTATCTAAATGGCTCAAATCACCTACAATGTATTTATACATACATGCAGCATTAGATGAAAAAATATATATTTTGTGCATCTATTATACATTTTTGAAATCTTAAGTCCTATATAACTTCCTGCTTATGTGACCCAAAGATGTCACACCAGTTGTAATATCTTCACACAATCTTGACACACATCATACACGACTTGGATTTTGGAAATATGATTTTGTGTATTTTATGTGAATTTTTAAGATATTCAAATCTATTTAACTTCCTGGTCATGTGACCCGATGATGTCACACCAGTTGTAAAATCTTCACACAATCTTGACACACATCATACATGACTTGGATTTTGGAAATATGATTTTGTGCATTTTTATGAATTTTTCTAAATATTCAAATCTATTTAACTCTCCTAGTCATGTGACCTCATGATGATGTCTTGTTTGTGTATATGTATATTTTATACATTACATGTGTATATATATATATATATATATATGTGTGTGTGTATATATATATATATATATAAACACACACACACACGCACACACACATATGTATGTTCTATATATACAGTGGTGGCCAAAATGATTAGAACACTCGTATTTCCACTAGCTAAAAAATAAATATTATATTTTAAATATAGGCACATAATATAGCAATGTAAATAGTTTTGTATGAAAAAATGTTTGTAAATATGAACCAGACTTGTGTAACAATATCAGGTCACATGGCCAGACAGTAAAAAAGTGTTCAGTAATTCACATAATAGTCTAAAAACAACAAATATATTTTAAAAATAAAATAATATGAATGTATAATGTGTGAAAGATGTTTATGAATATAATACAGTTGGTGCTGCAACATGTGGTTACATGAACAGGAAGTTATATAGATTTCCAAAATCCAGTTCATGTATGGTGTACACTTCAACTCAAAAGTTTGAGATCAGTAAGACCTTTGATGTTTTTTTAAAGGAGTCTCTTATGCTCATCAAAAATACAGAAAATACAGTAATATTGCAAAATGTTATTGTAATACAAAAATCTTAAGTAGTCTTAAATAAGAGATTAAATATCTTTAATAGTCTTGAGTATCACATAATCCTCAGAAATCATTCTAATATGTTGATTTATTATAAAATGTTGGAAACAGTTGTGCTGGCAAATATTTTTTTGGAACTTGTGATTCTTTCTTCAGGATTCTTTTATTAATAAGTTAAAAAGAACAGCATTTATTACAAATATAAATCTTTTCCAACAATGTAAATCTGTGCTATCACTTTTTATTAATTGAACACATCCTTTGTGAATAAAATATTAATTTCTTTAAAAAAAAAGAAAAAGAAAGAAAGAATAAAAATGTACTGACCCCAAACTTTTGAACAGTAGTGTAAAGTCGTGTTAGTCAAATAATCCTGAAAAACAGTCTCACAGGTTCCAAAAAAAATATTAAGCAGCACAACTGTTTTCAACATTGATAACAAATCAGCATATAACAATGATTTCTGAAGGATCATGTGACACTGAAGACTGGAGTAATGATACTGAAAATTTAGCTTTGCATCACAGGAATAAATTATATTTGAAAGTATATTAAAATAAAAAACATTATTTTATATTGTAATAACATTTCGCAATATTGCTGTTTGTTTCTGTATTTTTAATCAAATAAATGCAGCCTTGATGAGCATTTAAAAACCATTAAAAATCTTATTGATTCCAAATGTTTGAGCGCCAGTATATGTCTGCACAACAATATTAACAATCCAGGGTCCTTCAGTCTTTCAGTCCAGATGAAGTGTCAAGTCCTTCAACAAAGCCCCTGTTTTTGTTTTTGTTTGTTTGTTTTGTTTTGTTTTGTTTTTTGCTTTTAAGTTTGTAGAGAACAAAATAGATTCACTCAAAAAATGTTTTGTTCTAAGTTTAAACTTTATGTAATTCAATTACATACAATTTTTCCATCCATTTAAATTACATAGATTTAATATAATCATATTAATAAACATAATGTGATTCATATGCATCAGTCATACGTGAATGAAACAGGTCAATGTATGTAATAGATCCCAGTGTTCAATAAGCACTGCTCAGTGTTCATGTGTTTCCACACTACAGAGTGTTCAAGTAGCATTGACACAGTGTTGGACTTAAGGAGATAATTATGTGCTGATTGACCATTAATGATGAACAACTGCTGTTTACAAGCAGAATCACAGAAGGAAAGAGAAACACAAGAACTGACTTCAGCCAGAAGAAATCAACTGAAATAAAACAAGACATTAAATCTCTCAAGATCTGTTTAAACAAACAGCTTTACCAACTTCATTACTAACCAGATTGACTTTATTTCTGTCAGAAATAAAGCTGTTATTGAGAATTAACAGAGGTTGCTTTGTTTCATTTGAAATCACCACCAAGGAGACCAGTGTTTCCTTTTGCTGGGCTCTTGACCCTTGACCTGTTGGTGTTTATAATATGCTGGTTGTCTTAATTGTGTGTTTATAGAAAACGCATTTAGCTAGGCTGGCTATTAAAAAAAAATATATATATATATATATATATATACACATATGAAATAAAATTCAATTTTTGAGTATATGGATATTATATTGTTTTAGCAGTACTTGTAGTCTCACATCCAGCCGCACTGTATAAGTCAAACAATCTGAATAAACGACAAATCATTTTGCACCCAAAAAGTTTTCATCTGCAGCAACAGAAAGAATCAGCATATGAATCTCAACAGTGGTGACAGTCAACAAAATGTTGAATGGTGCAATGCATGCTGGGTACCAGTTTAGTACTCTACCATGTATCCCAGAATGCATTGCAACATGAATATTCAATGCAGCTGAATTGTCTGATTTTATTTTATTCTTACTATTTGTTCTTGCGGGTTTTTTTTTGTGTGACTTTTTAGCAGGTTGTTTTGTGATGTTCAGAGATTTATCTGAATATTTTGTTGATTGTCACCGTTGTTGAGAATCATACACTGATTCTTGATGTCTGTGTGTATGTTATAAGTTAAGGCTCAAGATAAATGCTTTATGCACAAAATATTTTTAAAATCTCTTATGTTAGCTACAGCAACAATACAAGTTTAATAAGAAAACAATTATACAGCCACCATTGAGGTTAAAAAAAAAAGCAATCACTATTTTTTTTGTGTTGTTTAGACCATGTTAAATGTACTTCACAAACACACAGTCTTAACAACCAGAGAAAAAAGAAGGGTCAAGGAGCCCAACAAAAGGAAACGCTGGTCTCCTTGATGGTGATTTCAAATGAAACAAAACAACCTCTGTTAATTCTCAGTAAGAGCTTCTAGAAGTCTGACAGAAATAAAGTCAATCTGGTTAATAATGAGTGAAGCTGGTAAAGCTGTTTGTTTAATCAGATCTCGAGAGATTTAATGTCTTGTTTTTTGTTCAGTTGATTTCTTCTTCAACTGTGGCTGAAGTCAGTTCTTGTGTTTCTCTTTCCTTCGCTGATTCTGCCTTGTTAACAGCAGGTGTTCATCATTATTGGTCAATCATGACATAATTATTTCCTTAACTTCAACACTGTGTCAATGCTACTTGAACACTCTGTAGTGTGGAAACACGAACACTGAGCAGTGCTTATTGAACACTGGGAACTATTACATACATTTTGCCTGTTTCATTCACATATGACTGATACATATGAATCACATTAAGTTTATTAATGCATCTATGTTAAATCTATATAATCTAATTAGATAGAAAATGTGTGTGCAATTGCATTACGTAGTTTAAATTTAGAACGAAACATTTTTTGAGTGCAAGTGCATTTTCATTTTGAATTTGAATCTTAAAAATAAGACTTCAGCATTTAGAACATTTACATAATGAATATGATATGTAGCTAGCAGGAAAATAAGGTTTATGAAATAAATATCACTTTCCTTTTCACAATTATGAAAACAAAAAAAGAATTCTATATGTAAATTTGAAATCAGGATTCACATAACATTTGAAAAAATAAAGAATATCATCAAAATGTCATTGTATGAGCAATTCCAAAATAAATAAAGATGTTTCAGAACAGCTGGAATATCATTCTTAAGGCTTATAGGAGAGCACTTATCTGCAGAAAATCTATTAATCAACTTATGTAACTTTAACTTATCAATGTAACTTTTCTCATGTTGTTAGTTATCAGATATTTGCGAGGTAATGACCAAACTTTCTTCAAAACGATTCTAGTTGAAGATTACATAAGGCACAGAAACAGACTCCTCCTGAAACAAAACTCTAATTTTCTCATTGCTTTTTGATTTAGATGATGAAAGTCACTGTTTACCTTTATAAATATTTTACATAGATCCAATGAGTGACAGAGATTGGAGGGAAAAAAAAGACCTTAAAAGTATGAGAACTGCATGTGGCACTGCATCAGCAACAATTGCAAACTCTTTTGGACTAACAGGAATTTCATGCTTATCTAAGAACTCCATTTTGAAAGACTGAGATGCAAAAATACCATAAAAAAGGTAAAAAAGAAAAGAGATTTGTGTTTATACAGTACATTCTTTTTATTCCAGATTAGACATAAGGTGTTCCAAGCTAATAACATCTGCATATGCAAAAAGGGACAAATATGATATGGATTTTCATCATGCTTTAGTTACACATTAATAAAAAACTTAAACCACCTAGTTTGGAGAAAAATAAAAAAAAATAATAACATTAGGGATCAGATTCCATATAGATGACAGCTTATTTATACAGTTCTTTATCCAATTTATTATTGTTTATTATTGTAAATGCATAATGTGTGTCAGGATTGTGTGAAGGTAATACAGCAGGTGTGACATTTTTGGGTGACATGACTAGGGAGTCATATAGATTTGAATATTTCAAAAATTCATTAAAAATACACAAAATCATATTCCCAAAATCCAAGTCATGTATGATGTGTGTCATGATTGTGTGAAGATATTACAACTAGTGTGACATCATCAGGTCACATAACCATGAAGTTCAATAGATTTTAATATTTCAAAAATTAATTAAAAATACACAAAATCATCTTTTCAAAATCTAAGTCGTGTATGATGTGTTAGATGTGTTACAGAATATATTACAGATGCCATAACAACACCTGTTAAAGTCAGCTACCAGTTAAAAGAAAATATTGAAATACAATCTAATAATAAAGCAAAAATTCACTGTTAATATCCCATTCACAGCTTAAAATCATGTATTAATGTTTTTCCACTTAATTCACATCTCTACATATTATTTGCATGATGCTTTGCATGTTTTTGAATCTTGGAATGCATATCTTTTTTTAGCATTTTCATGCACTTTTGAGACAGTCCCTTAATTTGCTCTGCGAATGTCTGACGAATGTCCAACATAAAACCAACTTTACCCCACTGTTTTAATTCTCCATGCCAACTACCCAGTACCGCTTTCGCCATCATAATAATGTTCCTTAGAAAGAGAAAAATAAAGATAAAAAGTCTTTAAATTCAACAGCAGTGTGTGTGTTTGTTTGTTTTTACCAGCAGTCATAAATTCCTCCAGGCTCAGCTCAGTTATCTTGACAAACTTTTGGGCATCCCCAAGTTTCACCTTAACCAGCATGATCTGTAAGAAGTGACAAGAGTATGACACAGATTACAGTGTAAAAAGATTTCATGCCCAACATATAAATAAATATGCCTACAGTAATACTGTTGCGATAATTTGCATAGTCACCTCAGTTAGATCTAAGAATTGGTCATACAAAATAGCAAAAGAAATGTCAAATAATTTAGTAAATACTTACAGTCACTTTTCATCTAGTGATCCCATACAGTTTCTGATCGAAGTTGCCTAAAATTGAAAATTTAAAACAGCGGCAATATGTCAATTATATTGCTACACTCAGTTTCATTGTCAAGATTAAAGCACATTTTCGTTATTTTTCTAATATACAGCGTTTAAACGCTGTCACTTCTTACAAACAGGATACTAGCACTAACATGTAACGTTCTGATCATGTCGGCTAATTCTGTGCTTAACACTAATAACATATAACCATAACAGGTTCGATAAACAATTTAGAGGGCGTTTTATTCCTTCGTTGCGCAGCTTTTAACCATCGCTAAGCCCATAGCGCCATCTAACGTTATGTGACTTAAAAAATGCAATGGTGGCAATCAAATAAATGTCCTCACAGAATTTGTAAATTATCGTTGGAAACATTTAATCTGTGAGCTGAACAGTTGCAAAGATATAGTTTATGCAACATTACAACAGAATACATATTATATTATTAGCATATTTATTCGGACTGTATCTAACGCCGTAATACATGCTGAAAATCAACTAAACCTACATCAGCAACGATATTACATGAATTACACGTTAAACATTGACATATGATGCAAACATCTAACTTGCAGTCCAAGCTGAAAAATGGCAATTACAACTCTTCAATACATAAAAATGCTGATGCCCCATTGTGACGTTAGATAATTTGACATTAAAACAACTAAAACATATTCATGGGATATAATGCCAATTGCAACAGAAAACAAACAAACAAATTAAGTTAGATTATTGTCATAATTTGTTTTAGCATTGCATGACGTGACGAAAAGCAACCACGACGTTACCTATTCGAAAGTTCCAAAATTAAATCGAAAAAACTACAAAAATTGCATCAAAATACAACATATGCAGTAATATTAGCACATTTATTCAGATGAAATATTAAAACTGTTTTTTAGTACGTTACTTAAACAAGCTTACCTATCGGTTGGAGCTAAAAGAAAATGGCGACCAGAAAACTCCTGTCCTGTTCAGATCTTCGCGGGGTATATTGAGGGGCGGAGCTTAACAGAGTAAAGTTAACGATTCAGAAATTAACTCTGCTAATTTTCACCATCACTAGGGGGTATCTTTCACTATTTGTTGTTGAGTTAACTCCTTAAGAGTAAAGACAGCAACACTGCCATATTAACACTGCTGATTTTACTGTGTAGCCACATCTTTTAAGTCTGGGTCAGGAGATGTCTGTTGTGGGTGGCACATATGTGGCCAGCATAAGAAGGAAGAGCAGCTAAAGCAGGGTAGAGATGCAATCATTCAAACTGTCCAAAGAAAAGTCTACAGAGATTACTTTAAACGCCTAGAACAAGGCCAATCTGTGCAAAAGTCAAGTCCTCTTAGCAAACTTTGTCCATTCATTGACATAGAAGGACTTCTTAGAGTAGGAGGTCGACTGGGGAGAGCTCAATTACCATATAAAGAAATGCATCCCGCTCTTATACCTGGTAAACATCATGTTACCCAGCTTTCGATTCGACATTTTCATGAGAAGGTGGCTCACCAAGGCCGTTATCTTACAGAAGGTGCCATTAGGGCAGAAGGCTACTGGATTGTTGGAGATACAAGGTCGGTCAGCAGCTCCATTTTCAATTGTGTAATCTGTCGCAAACTGAGAGGCAAACCAGAGGAGCAGATCATGGCTGATTTACCAGCAGACAGATTACATATAGACCCACCATTTACATATGTGGGTCTGGATGTCTTTGGTCCATGGACAGTCGCTGCCAGGTAAACATGAGGAGGTCAGGCGGAAGCTAAAAGATGGGCAGTCATATTTACTTGCATGACTACACAGGCAATTCACATAGAAGTGATCGAGTCTATGAGTGCTTCGTGTTTTATCAATTGTCTGCGTTGTTTCTTCGCCATCAGAGGCCCCGCCAAGATCTTGAGGTCTGATTGTGGAACCAACTTTGTGAGAGACTGCAAAGAGCTACAAACTGACAAGCAAGGTCACCACAGCACAAACATCCAAGCTTACCTGTCAGATAACAATTGCTGGCAGTTAAATCCTCCACATGCTTCACATATGGCAGGGTCCTGGGAGCACATGATTGGAGTTGCTTGATGTATCCTTGATGTTATACTCCTGCAACATAGCCCTGCAAGACTCACTCATCAAGTTTTGGTAACATTCATGGCAGAAGTGAGTGCAATTGTGAAAGCTTGTCCTTTAACTGCAATCTCCACGGATCCAGAACAACCAATAATACTAACACCAGCAATGCTGCTCACACAGAAAATTGGAGCCCCACCCGTACCTTCTGACCAGTTTAAAGATCATGACCTATGCAGAACACAGTGGTGTACTGTTTAGTATTTAGCCAATGTCTTCTGGAGAAGATGGAAAAAGGAGTATGTGAGTGGACTTCAAGGACATCGTAAGTGGCGATGTGGTACTTTTGAAAGCTACTCAGGAGAAGAGAAACGATTGGCCAGTTGGACTCATAACTAAAACCTACCCAAGTCAGGATGGCAAAGTAAGGAATGTGGAAGTAAAAATTATAAAGAAAGGCAAACAAATATTCTTCCTGAGACCAGTCACTGAGGTTGTTCTTCTGGTTTAAGGTGGCTTAACACTCTAGACTTTACTGTGTGATGTTGACACCTTTATTACTGTTCCTTAAGTCAGGAATGACATCTGATGATGTCAGGCAGGGAGTATCCTGGCCTTATATTATAGTTTGTCGTTAAATACAGACACCTAGTGGCCACTCTGAGAACTCTGACACTCTAAGCAATACATCAGCCATTTTGGGATTTTCAGAGCACATGGTGCAGAGTATAAATGTGCATCCACATCCTTCCTACATGTTTTGCCCTTGAGAATGCAAAATCTGTAAGTTTGAATAATTACTTAACAGTTATACATTGATATGATTAGGTATTTTGCTTTGTTCTATATTTTGGGAACTATTTACATATGCCATGTTAAAAATACCATTCAGAAGTTAAAATCTGGACAGTAGATTGTATTTGCTTAATTATAATAACATGTCTATGTTTTACATTTTGTTTAGATGTACGATTTAAGTACTTGAACGTGTTATACAGTGATTTTGAATAAAATGCTGTTTAAAGTAACAGTGCCTCTATTAGACAAAATATCTTTATTTTTGTTACTTTATGTTACAGTTTGACAAGCTGGTCTACAGTAAAGAGAATACAAACACAAACTGCCTATGATCTTTACTGGGGGCTTTGTTTAGCTCTTTGTTTAGCTTTATCAAGAAGTGTGTGAACAAGAACTTCATGTTTTGGTTAATTGGTAGTTGAGGCCCATACTGGTACAACTGTAGAGGTATGAGTTTTGTTCACATCCTGTACAGCTCAGTTTGATGTTGCATCACCTGTGGTCTCTTTATTCTGTATCAGCTCTTGCTTTCTTTCCTTCAGCTTCTCTTTTGTTTGCTCTGATTTTTGAAACTTCTTTGCTTCTTTGGTATGGTCCTCATGTAGACATGTTAAATGCTGCTTCTGACATGTCTCACATACACTTCTGTCTTTACAATTCTTTGAGCAATGGCTTCAAACAGCCAAAGCATAATTTATTCATTTAAACAAACTTGATCCATTCACTTGCATTCTTCTCTGTAAACTTCCCACATTTGTGAATAGCATGTCCTGCTTTTTCACAGAAAGCACAATTTGCAGCATATGCTTTCTCACAAGACTGCACTGCTAACATCTTCGTTCCAGTGACTTGATTTCTTATGAACTTTCCTTTCCCAATCTCAGAACACTTCAGAGCATGAAGGGATGTCACTGGATTGCAAACAATCTTAGCTTCTCTTGCAAGAAACTCCACAAACTGACTGAAGGTAGGAAACGTCTTAGTTTCTTCTTCAATTTCAATTACCTGACGATTCCACCTTGAGGCTAACCAATCAGGACGTTTGGAAAGGATCTTCTGGTTTTTGTTACAGTCACTGACGATTTGAAGGCCTTTAATCTGGGCCATAGCTGCTTCAAAGCCTCTGAGGAAGTCAGTAAATTCCCTCAGCTCAATGCTGTCTTTAGGACTTATCTTGGGCCATAAATTAAGCTTGTCCCTAAAGCCTTTGTCAATGATGAACAGATTTCCATACCTTTCTTTTAGAACAGCCCATGCTACATGATAAGCTGACTCTGTGCCCAAAAGGAAGTAACTTTCAATGGCTTTCTTAGCTGGTCCTTCAACATACTTTCGTAAGTAGTAAATCTTACAAAAGAGAAAGTAGTAAATGCAGCAATTTCTGCAGCAGCTTCTTGTTTCTTAACTGAGGACAAACTTGAACCTCTAGAGATGACGCTTGAGATGTTTAAAGACTGAAAAGAAGACCTGGTATGACTATGACTTGATTTGGAGTCTATGGATGAAAACACTGAGCCTGTATCAGTACAGCATCCCTCTTGTATAAAAGGATCTTGAGCCTCAATTCCCTCACCTAAACGACTCCATGCACAGTCAACTATCATCTTAGTGACGGCACTACATGTATATATT